>JAUPFN010000025.1:2080000-2347500 GCA_036924255.1 Apodemia mormo
CACACACACACACACACACACACACACACTACACAAACACTACACAAACACGCCGTCGCCGCCGCCGGTCACAACGGCGACGAACACCCCCATTCTGGCCCGCGCCTAGCGCACAGCGATATGCCACTACTGGGGGGGGGGGGGGGGCAGTATTAGTCAAAACAACGCACTAAGCCTAGGTCCGGTCTCGCAGGAGACAATCCTTACCGCAGGTGTTTATTGCCCAAATTTAAACTTAAACTCTGGCTGAGCACTGTGTTCGCCAAAAAAGCCCGGTTACGCAGTAACTACCCTTAAGGTCAACTGCAATTGTCCTTTCGAAAAAAAAAAAGATACTATCACAGAAGGGAGTTAAAAAAGTAAAAGATTATTTCAAATAGGCAAGATCACATTTATTTTACTAGTTTCTCTTTATATATTTTAACTCAAACAGTCGCTTCTACAATGAGGTCTCTGATCCGTCTGGCGGACAGCTGTGACTTTTACGTTCATATACAATTACGTGACGTTGACAATTCATTAATACAGATAATAACGGTCTGTCGAATATGTCAAGAATATAATCATTACTATCGGCTCAATCAATGATATAGAAGCTCAGTTATTGATATGTCGCTCTTATGGATAATGAACTAATGTTGCAAACACCGACCACACAACCCATAGACCCCTAATTATAGGCGAATGGCTTCTGTCAACACATCTGACTTATAGTTCCGATGTAAATGCCCATGCACCAATACCCAATCAGTGTCAACCAATCAGATCCTCTGTACATCACTATCTTTCACTGTGGCCTTGAGTAAGCCAATCACGATGTTGCAGCTCAGCTCAGCTAGTTGCCAGAATGCATTCAATACGGAAAATCGAACATTAGGCGTCTATGGGCTGTGTGGTCGATGATTGCAAAGTATGTTTCAAGATTTATATTATAGCCGCATATACAATTAAATTGACAATACAGTATGCCATATATATGACTGTTTTAAACGAAATAATATGTTAATATTACATATTTGTTTTCCTTAAACATTTTAGTAAAAATCTTATTTTGACCACGTTCAAATTAAGTTTTGCTCTGACTCTAGAAAGCTTTTTTCAAGATGCCAAGATGATTCAAATAACCTTTTTGCTTTAGCAAACACAATATGATGCGCTGGATGAAGAGTATCGCATATTTGTAGAGAAATACAATCGCAACTATCGCCCGACGATGCCAAACTTTGGAATATACGTAACAAACTTACTTTCACTTGTAGTTCATTCATTAAATAAAATATTTCTAGTAATATTTCAACAAATTGACTGCCCATTGGTGCAGATTTTTACAAGTATGTAATTAAATTATGTTTATATATATAGTATAAATAAGTGTTAAAAATTGATACCGTGATGTATTTAAATAGTAGTTGGAAATTTATTGTATTATATTCGTAAAGTAAAAGAATTCAGAGTGACTTAATGCATGAAGGCATAATAATATCAAAATTTGCAACTCCTGTCACTAAGGTTTTTTGTTTTATATATATAATGTTGTTCGTAAATAATATAACCAGAACTATTGTTTAATGAGTGTATTGTTTAACTTATTTATTTATCTCACAACTGACATACGTAGTTTAGATTTAGTTCTGTTATTAGAATAAAAAATATAAGACTTGCCGATTGTATATATAGTCATAGCAATCGTTCCATGATTCAAAAATCCATGGTATTCGTAATAAACAAACATTCTTGTGTCAGAATGAGACTAGTGCTACGGTGTGGCTAAAACATAGTAGCGTTAGCAGTATAGTGTTATAACTTTGATCGATAGATCGCAATGAAACTTCGGCCTTGGAAATATAACGTGGTTAAAGGGCAATGGGCCCACCTCTCGTTCCCACCACTGTAACTTCTGTAAACCAGAATCAACAGCGGCAACCGTCCTGATAACCTCTGAGTTGCGAGCTCAGGGTGCTCTGGGGAAAAGCTAAGCTGTCTTGGATCCCGCAACGAAATTAATCAGAAGTATATAGGAGGAGTAGGAAAATACATCCTGTTTCCCTCCCTTTTTAGCAGGAGACAGCAAAATGTTAAAAGCATAAAAATGCTACGAAATGAGACTTTTACAATCAGGTTAAGCCTGATTGTTATTGCACCACGGAAGTTTGGAAATTAGGGACCTACCAGAATGGCCTACTTAATTTTGCTTCCAGTAGTAAGTGTGACAAAATCGTTTGAAGGCACGGAAGTTCCCACGTGTACCCACAAGATCGGAGTAATAAATTACACCGGATATACATTGGATACTATCAAGCATTTGACGACGTTCGTTTTGCCAAAGATTACACTCCCAAAGAATGTGATGTGCAGTTTGTTCATATTTACAGTTTAATGTAGAGCACTCGCAAAAGGGAGAAGGAACTAATTTAAACGAGAATAATTTAGCTTTAAAATTACCGTGGCTAGTGAGAAACTGTGCAACACAATGATCCAAGTTTTACTTAAGCGATCCCGGATGCACGGGAAAAAGTTGTATAAATGCCGTCCCTTAGTTGAACAAGACCAACGCGACTGCCATTCATCAATTAATTCATTAGTAACGTCGATTACGGGATTAAAAAGGCGACGTATTTTTGTTTGGGCTTGCGAGTTGATAAATTCTGGGTTAGTAAAATTCCTAGAATTGTAATACATTGAAGCCCGACGCTGAATTTCTAAATCTAATGGTAAGACGCCTGATAAAACGGGTAAAGCTTCGGAGCTTACAGTGCGATATGCTTTGCATATAACGTGGTTAGCCGACCTGCGAAGTTTCGCCTGAGAGCAGATTATATAGATATAGTTTACTATATTAATTGTCATCGTCCATTTTAGCCCCTTGGAGACGGTTTTTTAAAAAAGAGTATGTTTGACCCCGATTTTGACTTATCTCCATGCCAAATGCCAAAAAAAAGACAGACTTTCGTATCTATAATATTAGGACTGGTATGGATGGATTTATTTATTTAAATAAAACTTAACAAGTGTGTGAGAGTGATTTGTGCGATTGTTGTGAGTCGAGGGACGAACGCTCCGGCTCTCGCGGTGCCCCGGCGCCGCCCCCGGTTGAACAGCGCACTGCGCCTCATTTTCATATTCGTGCTGACACATCTGGCATGATAACTTACTATGAAATATAAGTGAAATCAATTAAATTCCTCATATTATTATAAGCGTCTAAAGTGCTTGTCTATTTGAATATATAAACTTTAAATTTTGATTTTGACGTTTCCGAAATCACTCAAGCAAAAATATCCAGCAACCGAGATGAAAGTTGTTACAAATTAAAACTCTGTATCAATTAAATGGACATCGTTTCCGGCACTCAAATATAGATTAAAATAAGAAATTGTTAGATTCTGAAATGATATCCTCATATCTGATTTTCCACATCTACTCCTATCTCTAACTCCTATCACCCATTGCCAGAGAACGGGCAACGATTTTTGGCACTGGGATCACGAAGAGGCTCACACGTCTACTAACGATATGCGAAGAGAAAAACTCAATATGGTATACTTTTTCACTATACAATTTACATAAATTTACCACCCACACAATTTGTCGATTAGGTGATTTCATGAGTAAATGGACTTGGATTGACAGCGGTAAAGTTTCCTGAATCGCATTGTTGAACTAATTTTTCTCATAATATCCAGTAATTAAATAATAATCATTTTATGTATGTATATGGCCCGCCGAGGTCGAGTTTACAACAGAAAAGGGGTAGATGTAAATTGAGAAGGAACGTTGCTTTAAATGGGATATAACTATGGTATACAACTATGGTAACTATGGTAAAATATATTTGAAAAGTAAAAAAAATACATTTCCTTAGGTATATGAAATCCGCTAAACACAGCAACTACTTTATATCGACACTATACAACACAGTTGGTACTCAATATTGACAAACGACTTATGATGGTCGTCAAATAATGAAACCCGCTACAGATAATAATATAACGTTATAGCATTCGTGGTGTAGGAAATTTATCAAAAGACGTACGTCACTGACTTCGCCATGCCAAAATAGACCGTATTTTACATGCGCGAAGATTTAAACCAAACGGAGTTTGGGTCGCTGGATACCGGACGGTGGCTATGTGAATGCGTATGGTGTGGCCTCCGATGCCCACGTGGGGGCCACCTTATTATTCACAAGGCAATAATGTTCATAAAAAAAATACTTGAGCCTTTTTTGGATCAAGACGTATATACCCTATGTAGAAAATTTTCGTTATATATTTTGTAATAATTTCTTATAAATGTTATCCGAATTTAACAAAATTCATTTAATTTTTCAGCATCCAATGCAGCCAGACAATGTCAGCCTTGAGGCATTACGACGAGCAGCAAGCGGGCCCACTGAAGCCGAAAAACGAGAAGCCGAACGTAAAAAGGCTACGCTGAACAATACCTTCCGAACTGCGCCTTTCGATCATCTGCTGCATTTAACACAACCTAAAGTAAGAAATTTTCCTTGCATTGATTTGAAACGTGTACAAATGATAGACCTTTTTAAGATACTTTTAATAGATTAACTCCAAAACGAAATTTTCCGTGTTGGTCCGGGCGCCTTTGAAGAATAGACCAATTGCCTGTCAGGTTGTAAAAGACGACCGATTGGTTATACGCGTCACTACCATCGTGTCTACTAGGTGGTAGAGTTCCGCAACGTAACGCCCGGGTATATTTTGGTACCCCCGCCTTACCTATTCCTGCCGCAATAGCGTCAATGCTTGTCATTGTCGTGTTCCGGTTTGGAGGGTAAGGCAGACGATAGAGTTATGCTTGTGACATTGCTATCCTGCCACACGGATAGCAACGCACTATTAACATCTTTGGTGTCTATAGGCGATAGTTTCTCTTTTCATCAGGAGATCCATCTGCTTGTTTTGCTATTTAATGATATAAAATACATTGCCGCCTTCCGTGAATATTTACAAGTAACCACTACAAAATGTAGTACCACTAAGGCGCCCCATAGACCTACAATAACATTGCGCAATACTTTTATTGTGCAATAATATTGAATACCCCTTTGACTCCAAACGTTCAATAAATTCACTCAATAAAATTGACAAACCAGTCTGATCAATATTTTCGAGCGAGCAACATGTCTGACGACAGAGTTTTGGCGGCAACCATGCTGATGATTTAGTTAAATAGATATACATATATAATTCTATACATTCAAGTAAAAACTCCTGTATTACTCCCTTTTATAGCATTCTTGCTCGCCATTTTGCTTAAATTTACGACACGACCATAAATTAAACACCGTGACCGACCGAACGCGACCACTCCAAACTCTGAACTGAAAAATATTGTGCAATATTAATATAATAAACCCGCTCAAACTTCCGTTCAATCATTGTGCAATCTTCAATATTAACCCTAAACGGTCAATAACATTGCACATTACTTAATATTGCGCAATATTATTGTAGGTCTATGGGGCACCTAACGCTAAAGAAACACCTTAAAAAAAGTGACGCCAAAAAATTATCATTATAAATGGAATAGATGGACACGTCAAACTTATTACTTTGTTAAGTGGCTGGCTGATTCTTCGGAAAATGCTTTGGATATGGAGTGAAATGTTTGCTAAAAACATATAGTGTGTTGTATTTTGTTTATGCTTTTGGGAAGTATTGAAAAGGTGCCATTCGTCTGCTGGGATGTTGTTTCAATTTCTAGACCTTCGGCGGGTTTGTCCTATTTATTATAAGCTTATCATGCATCAATAGTGCAACAATAGTCAAACATAAAGTCCGGAAAGTCGCAAAATTCACTTTTTTCTCGAAATAAATGTTTCTTTGGTATCAGATCCACAAAGAGTTTGTCATTGCTAATTGTTATGGTTTTATTCTTATCGTATACAATAGTCGGTAAAACTTATTTCGCAAGAGATTTTTTCATAAGTGTTAGGATATTTACTAGACATTAAGATAAAAATTATTGCTGATTTTCCGGTGATTTATTCAAAATGGGTTGTTGCAGCCTTTCATTGTTGCTTCTAAAAATACGCTGTATCGTATATTTTGAAAACTCTTCACATAATTGATGGAAATATGCAGAATATGGCCTATCTTATTTAGCTCTTGTTACGGGAAAGGTTCTAAACCTTGTACAAAGCATAGTAAGTTCGGACTACTCATTAGGTCTTAGTGGTATATGGTTCCAACATGTTTTGCACGCGAGTAATGTCGAGTCTTCAGTGGTACCTGCGATAGCACAAACATTCTGACTTTACGTCGGGTGCGACTTCTTCGGCACGCCAGGGAAATGGTGGCGCTTTATATATTTTTTAATTTGTGACTAGCGTATGTAACATTATATCCCTGTCATATGAATGGCAAATAACATTTTTGGTGTTTATAGAAGATGGTAATCCCTTTTATATTAGGAGAGCCTCCGGTTTGCCAGCTATCACATGATGTAAAGTGTCGCTGCAGGCTTCAGGCAGTGGGTTTTTTTTTATAGTAGAGGGAACAAAAGAGCAGGACCTGATGGTAAGTGATCACCACCGCCCATGAACATCTGTAATACTAGGGGTCTTGCAGTTGTATTGTTGCATTGCGTTGCCGATCCTCAAGTCGTATCCGTTCGGAATGATCCCCGGCCGGAGTATGTAGCATCACCAGTACTTGCCATCCGATGTATGTTGCTAATTTGCAACATGTCATTGATATGCAGAAGAAAGAGTGTCGGTGATAGCAGGCAGCCTTGGGGAACCCCAGCATTGACCCCGTCGACGACGGCCTTGATGTTCCGATCAGCCAAAACTGTGGTGATCCTCTTGCATAATTTGGTGTGTGTGTGTGGTGTTGTGTTGCAGTGCGAGATCCAGGACAAGCTGGAGGAGATCTTCCGCTCGCTGTCGGAGGAGCCGCTGCTGGCGCGCGGCTCGCCCGGCAAGCCGCGCCCACAGGACAACTACTTCCCAGAGCTCTTCCTCTACTAGACGTAAGCACGACAATTTCTCCTCTATTTATAAATAATTAATGTAGTAAACAATTGATTAGTGACAATGCAAGAAATACTTAAAGTTATGTGCCCAAATGATCGTGTAAGTTACGACCCGCCATACCACCATCAGGTCAGGATTTTAGCTGCGTTCGTTCTATCGGTAAAGAACGCGGATCCTCTTGACAGGGATAAGTCGGAGAAGATCATCAGGACTTTTCCTAACCAAATCATCGGGTATTGATGGCATCACTGCCAGCAACCTTATAGCTGTTTGGCGAGTATCTGCTTTGGAAATGACTAATATAAAGTCGTTCCAAAATAGATAATCATAAACCCCGTTTTCTATGTAAGATATTGGTGGTGACTGACTTTAGAGATGGGGTAATTATAATTAAATAAATCTCTGTTGAACTTTTTTATTTACATAACAAAATAAACAATTACAATCATATATTATTGACATTGGAAATATGCAGAATATAGCCCATCTCATCTAGCCCTTGTTACGGGAAAGGTTCCGGATACTATACCCCAGTAATCATATTTCAAAACAGCGTTCAGTACTTCTAACTAAAGATATCCAGCTAAAAAATAATGTGATTCAAAAGACAAACTTTTTGATTTTTATGAATAAAATAATTTTGTCTCATAACGCTTTCTGTGTTTTTGTATAAAATTATCCACTTCTAACGTAAGAGTGAAAGATCATTTACCTTCTTACTCTTGTGCGTGAATGTCAAAGCTGACGCAATTGACGTAAACGTAAGGTAACGCGCCATATCTCTAGGAGTGCGTCAGAGCCGAGAGCAAGCATAAATTTTCTACTAATACAAATATATTACAAAGTTTAGTAAAATGGAACATGATTTCTACCTAGCATTAATCTTTCTGATCTTATATTCTACGTTAAATAAACAAATGTATCAAAACCTTTGCTATAACGCGTCAAACTAATTTTATTTTTATTTATTCACAAAATCCATAGCTCTTATACAACTTATAATTTAATCTTATTTACTAAACAGGAGGCCAATTACGGATTTACATTTTTTAAACAATTCTTGATAAAATACTACAGATCATAGCTAAAAAATTGAAATATGAATAATTAGTTTATGTTAGTTACCAATAATGTTACCAATGGTTTGATACCTGCCAGGACAGCATGTCCTGTATCTCAGTTGTTTAACTTTCCAACTAAAGATACTTAGATATTTACGAGACCCTTCTCCGCGAATATAATGGCGCAGAATCGATCCCCCCTCTCCCTCGTACCAGCTGCATCTATTCGTACAGTAATAACAACAATACCTTTTATTGCCGTTTTTCAGTTTGGAGAGTAAGGTACCTAATAGGCTGTGTATTCGATATTACATCCCATCCATGTAATATCGGATGCATAAGTATGTATACGCATGTATGTAATCCACGGTTAATATTTTCGGTGTCTAAAGTCGATGGTTATTTGTTTCCATCACCCTTCGTCCGCACCTGCATGTATCGTCGTGAGATATTAGTTGCGCGATACAGCACACGCAGTCGGAATGTTCGCGACGGTAGCCGGTCACATCTGCATACATGGTCATAAAGCTTCGCGCAATGGCGCTTTATGACCATAGACGTAAATGTGGCTGCATCATGAGGCGACCTCGAAGCGTTTCCATACTCCCTATATACATGTTGGGTACCTACAGGTGACTACATATTATCTCCTTTCATTGGGAACCATCTACTTGCTTGGGGTTCTATAATACAAAGTAGTAAATATTGATTGGGGTCCTACGGGACGTAAATAAAAGTGGACTGTATTACAATTATAAGTGACTGATGTAATTCACTAATAAAATTTAAAAAGTAACATAAATGACCAACCGTCAGCAGTCAGCGATGTGATGATGAACACAAAAGGCGAATGCAGCGCCGCCTGCGCTGCCCGTGCCGCTCGTGCAGCGAATTTATTACGTCAACAAATTTATGTCAACAAATATATCTTTCTTCCCATGTTATTTAAGTTTCCTTTTACTTTTCAGATTTTCGAGAATGATGAATTGAAGTGAGCAATGAAGTAAAGCATATATAAAGGGTTTTATTATTTTAGAATTGGTGTATGTTTTTTTATACATTGTGTTTTGTATTGTTTGTTTTAAAAGCATTAATCGTATTTACTTACGTTGAATAATATAAAACTTCCAGTGCAATACGATTTAGATCAATTTGACGCTTTAAATGTGAATTGGTAGACTATTCGTCGATAAAAAGCGTAACACTGAGTACTACGCAATTATTTGTACAGTTATACCGCAATATAAAATATGTTAAACTGTCGTACTTTAGGGTAAAGGAATTAATTAATTTATTCCTGTATTTATACAAATACCCGACAACAATAATACATGTAATAATACCTAAAATAGGACGAGCTTTTTACATAGGTTTTATTGTATTTCTATAACCTTATGGTTAAATTAATGCCAACATGACTAAACAATACATTACTTCATTTCACAATTCGGCATGTTAAGTACTTCTTAATTTAATATAAACATATTTTTAAAACATAAAGCTATTGTAAACAAGTATTTTAACAAATTTGCTAAATATACAGCGGTTTGTATTAATAAATTTTAAAGACTAAATGACAACATCTTAATGAACGCCAGCCTCGAGTGAGATTTGGCTATTCAGGTATATCTCTCTATCTAATAATTTATAAAATCTATTAAGTAATAAAATTAATGTTTTTATCTGCATCTGGCAAAGAGATTAGTCTATTCAATCTATTTTATGACGTCATGGTTTAAGAACTTAAAAATGTTGAAAAACCCTTTGTATTTTAATTAGAAAAAAATGTTCAAAAGTGTTGTTTAAAATACATTTATATTTATGATAAAAATAAAAAGATCCTATTATGATAAAAATAAAAAAAATCCTCTTAAAGATTTTTGTTCATAATAAAAATTCACTGCCGAGGCAAACTTTTTAAACATTTTGTGGTACAACTGTACTAGTCTCGAAGCTGCAAATATGTATTAGCTATGTATAGCTGCATATTTGCAGCTTTATATATATATATATATATATATATATATATATATATATATATATATATATATATATATATATATATATATATATATATATATATATATATATAATATAACAATAACCACAATAGTGTAATAATTGTGGTTATTGTTATATCTAATAATTAAAGACAATTTCGTATACTAAGTATTTTTGGTTTCTTTAGTTACTTATGTTAAGCAGGCCATACACGTCAGGGTGTACCTGACAGAGGTTTGCCTGTATAGTTTAACTGTATGGGTAAACCGGAGCGTGTATGTTATATAACTGTGCAGGTTTTCACGCCTGTACAGGCAACTCGAAAAAATATGAATTTTCATATTTTTTGCCTCTGCGTATACCTGTGCAGTTTCATGGTGCTAGAAAAACTGAGCGTGTGTAGCGGTTGCCTGCGCAGGCGACAGTTGTCTAGGATTGATACAGGGAAAAGACGCGCGGCGAGCCAATATAGCTATTCTCATTATTGTATTCTGTTTCTCAATTAAAAGACTCACCGCTGATAAAATAGTTTAAGATACGTCTTTTCATCCATCTTCCGGCTTAAATTTCAATTCTCTCAGTAAGTTGACATATGAATGAGTACTGGTTTATTTCTAGTAACAATGCTTTGCACTACTGGTTACATAGTCTTCGTTTAAATTTTCTTTTCTTTTACAAAACGAACCGATTGTGATAGATTTGACTTTTTTAAATCATTGATTTTATATTATTTTTATCAAATATTATATAATTATTATTTAGTGTCCGGTCTGTGGTAGACTTGCCACCTTTCACATTGTGGGACATAGTATCTTCGGCTAATCGTTAATGCACTTGTTGTAGCTCTGTCTACCTCTTCGGAGATACGGGCGTGAAAATACTTTTTTTTTATTTTTGACATTGACATTTAAAATTATCAATGAACTATAGATGTATGTCCTGCAATAATTCAGAATTTTAAATAATTTTAGGTAAAAGCTATGTAAGAAAGAAACAATGTAATGTATTTATATTATTTCTTTTTTCTAGGGCATTGTAATACTTTTTTTGTGATAATAGTTTTGACATTTAAAATGGTATTTTATGTATTCATTTTGAATAAAAATCTATTCTATTCTTCTATTCTATTAACGCTGCAGTGTTGAGATGAAGCGTTGCTGCCGGGGCCATGGTTTCACCTGAGAGTTTGTACAGGTTTACCGCTACATGTGTGGGTCTCTACTCAGCTCAAATTTACTTGAATAGTTAAACTATACTAGCGAACCTGTTAGATACATCTTGACGTGTGTAGCCTGCTTTAAACGATTCTAAATGAAACAACCGGTTTGAATAGTTTTGCTAAATATGTATCTCTTTAAAACAACAGGTTGAAACAGTTTGCTAAATGTGTGTTATCTAACATGCTTATCTCACGAGATAAATAACAATGAATTATGATATTTTAATATGATTAGTAATTACTTATAGATATTTGCATTAATGTATTTTACATCTCATAAGACCATTGTCCTAATAATAATAATGTATTATTTATTTATTTTAGAAATAGTTATTAAATGTGCTAATTAATGAAAGCAATATTAATTACGAAATAAAATTGTTTTTTGGTGAATTGTGTTTGTAAATAAGTGTAGTTTTGAGTGTTGTATTTATGCATTTGGTTTCGTATACGGTGTTGTATCCGCATACACGGTGCTGTATCCGAAGATAGTCGTATTCGTTAACGCAATGCCGTAATGCAGTATTAGTATACCCATTGATACATCCGCATACTTGATGCCGTACTTGAATACATGGCGTATGCGTATACGTGGTGTTATATCCGTGTATACGACGCTTTATTTGTAGAGGTGTACGCAGTACTGTATCCGCATACCCAGTGCTATTTCTACATATATGGTGCTATGTCCGTATACCCGACACCGTATTGGCATAATCGATGTCGTATCCAAAAACGCGGTATCATCGGTTTGTTACAAAATAATGCAAAATATAATATCCGTATTCGAATGTGTAAGATCTTGTGTACAGCGTATACGTGGTCTGTTACCGTGAGCTAATAATCGTTCTTCACATCACTATGGTTAGCTCTTAGATTTGTAACGATACATCGTTCTATAATAAATACAATATACAAATTCCACCGCTTCTTAAACTTCGGTGCCCGGGTACCGCCTGGACGAGAAGATATTTTCTTTTGCCATTATTTAATTATATCATTAATATGTGTATGTATTTTTAATTATTATGAAGTAAATGTGATCAGTGTTGGTATATAGCTCACTACAGGAGTATATCACACGGCTTGTTTACCACGCGGTATTGTACATAATGTGATATTTTTGATGTTGGTATTATTTTTAAATGGTATTATTTACACGGTACTGCATTTTAAATGATGCCTTAGCAGTTTTCGTGTTTCACGAAAAACATGTATAATACTGATGCATAGAAAAATACGGAATCCATATGTCTAGCTTTGGATGACATGTAAAGCTATTGGCCTCGGTTTTTCGCTTAATACCTTAACAACTATCACTAGTAGTAAAATCTAGGTAGCTGTATGTAAAAATTATCTTTAGACATTTGGAACATTCCACTTACTAGACGAGGGAACCAGCGTAATGATAATAATTTATGATTATGAACGTTGTGGATTTTGTCAGCGCCCATGCCATAAAAAAAGTTGTCGATTGATTAGATGCATAACTTAAATTGCAGTACCGTAATTTTTGTTTGTATTTTGGAGTGTAAGATTATGTGATATATTTGGGTGATTATTATCAAACAATTTTAAGATCGTTTCTCAAACTTTTGTAGCGATAGCCTTATGTTTTTTTTTTATAAAAAAGCTTCGGCTTGTTGGGTACTTAAGTATCATTGGGATTATAGGCGAGTTAATTGTTTTCTGATCTGTTTAAAAGTATCCTCATTATTACGGAAGATATAAAAACAATTCGCGAGGCAATTCAAATGCATATAAATAAATAAAACTTAATTACTGTTAATTACGATTTCGTAATTTAAAAAAAAATTATAATAACAATTTTTCTGGTACAAATAAAATTTATAAATACAAATATAATCTAATATTATTTCCTAAAAATAAGGTGGTTTTTTTTCAAACAACCTAAAAATAGTTTATAACTTCTGAAATTTCTGTTTTATAATTCATATTGTTAATTATTCTTAAATATTGCATGAAATAACTAATTAATGACCAATTGCACTAACATTGTTTTAGCTTAAGACAATCCTAAACAGTATGCTGTCACATTCTTTTCATTTAAGACAAGATGTGACAGCATACTATTTAGGATTGTCCTAAGCTAACACAATGTTAGAGCAATCGCCCATAAGGGTATTTTAATCTCGCTATATACAGTTTGAGAAACAGTGATTCAAAAGTCATGGTTAACATTCCTGTTTAACGCTAAACTATAGAGGAATCTCAAAATGTGCTTATTTGTAAGGTGCTTAATAGCACTGATATTTTGTGAGATGTTTAACTGAGTGTGGTCGTTTGCTGGGTGGACTTATTCTCGATTTATTTAAATAAGGTAACCATATAATTTCGTTTCTATTTTAGATTCTAAGTTGATATACTTACAGGCGGGTTCGTAAAGTTATGTCCCGAAAAAATACCAGTTTTAATGGTATCAAGGTTTAATAAAATTTAATTAATATTAAAGTTATTGTCTTACTCACTACGTAGACATTGGTAGAATCCTATTGCTTCCAAGCAATGGTCAAAAGCTGTTAAAGAAATAAAAAAAATATTTACATTATTAAACCCTAACTTAAATATGTCGCGATGAACTTAAAAGTTGTTGAGAAAATTTATTTTAGTTTAAATAATATCAAAAAACTGGGAAAAAACATTATCCTTTAATGGACTTGAATTTGTTTTTAGAGACCATATGGTCCATTCACAATCTAATATCGAATACTGCGTTGGATTTTGATCCATCTTAGTATAGAACTAATATGTCTGTATTTTCATTGTAATGTTATTAAAATATTTTCATTCTAATGGATTATGTAGCATTTTCCTCTAAACCTATGTGCCTTCATTGAATATGGCGATGTGAGTAAAAATGTATTACTTTTTTAACAAATACATAAAACAGTAAAAGTAGAGATTTCTCTGTCACAATGACGACGACTAGCCGAGCCGGCCGTTCATTAAGGCGAGGTATTTCGACGCGCGTCAATTCTATAGAAAATGGGTGACGCGTTATGTTATGAAACCGCTGGGAAACGTGTTGATTTTCAGATAAATAAATATAGGACATCAGCTGAAAACTAAAATTTAGCACATTCTTTTTTGTATTTACAACTAAATATCACCATGTAAAAATCATGTGAAAGATTAGAAATATTATTAACAAATTGTTTTAGAGATTTTTAGCCTGTTTTCGGGATTTTATATTATCGAATAAAGTACATTCTATCATGTAATGAGTTAGCACATTCATTAGATAATATCTTCAGGTATATCGGGTATTTTTTTTTAAATTATTATTTAACAATCAATACAAAAAAACGTGATTAAACAAACCAGTTTTTTTCCATTTGTCGCGATGCCTCGCCTTAAACGCCGGGAAATGTTAGTGGTTTTTGAAAGCAACTGTACGTATACTAAAAATTTATACATCAATGTAAATCAGGTTTTCTGGGTTTTCAATCAGGGTTTCAGGATTTAGAAAAACATCTATAAAACCCGCCTTTTGTTGACTATTTTTATCCATTATATAATAAATATTATAAAATAAAAATTATAAGATTATATATGAAATAAAAATGTGTACCAATGTAATTGTAGTAATAGTTCAGACTTCACATTTTGCGTAAAAATGTTTGATTAGAAATTGGGTTTTATGGTTCAAATTTATTATTACATGTAAAATTTTAAATCTTTCTGAATAGCAAAATTGGAAACATTCATTGGACAGTTTGCTATGGACAAACCCATATTCATGTATCCATATGGATGTATCCATTGCAAACTGTCCAATTGCATGTTTCCAATTAGGTATACATTTGTACAATTAGGTATACAAAAAGGTATACATACCTGTTATGCAAACAAATGTATGGTATACAGAGAGTAACAAATCCGTGTCCGACCCAAAAGGGCGTATATAGGTACGTCGATGATAGTAACAAAAATAATAATGAAATGATTCGGTTTATAAAAATACTAGCTGACCCGCGCAGCTTCACCCGCGAGTATATTAATAAGTCATCCAAGTAGCTTTCAATAAAAATTTCATCCCGTATTTCAGCCCTCCAGGTACTGATTTTTGAAAAAAAAATTAGCCTATGTTTGACACCGGATCTTCAACTATACCCATGCCAAATTTCATGAAAATCGGTCTAGTGGTTTAGCCGTGAAAGCGTAACAGACAAACAGACAGACTTTCGCATTTATAATATTAGTATGGATTATATTTTGAAACGCTCGTATTTATTTTTTAACTAGCTGTGCCCGCGACTTCGTTCGCGTGGAAAAAAATCTAAAATAAAAACCCGCATAGTTCCCGTTCCCGTGGGATTTCCGGGATAAGAACTATCCTATGTCCTTTCTTGGGTCTCAAACTATATATGTACCAAATTTTATCCAAATCGGTTCAGTGGTTTGGCCGTGAAAGCGTAACAGACAGACAGACAGAGTTACTTTCGCATTTATAATATTAGTATGGATTTCACTAAAATTGAGCAATTATTTTAAAGTGGGTATCACCACCACCACGTCGCATCCGTAATAGCAGCCATGAAAGTATTAGGTAAAGGTGGAGCTAGCATTCGTATTAATCAATTGAAACAAATATTTACGTTATATCTCTGTCTCTGAGGTCTCCCCGTCTCTATTTATACAGCTGTGTTAGAAAGAGAGGGTAAGACCTCAGCAAAATTTAAAATTTGGTTTCAAGTAGGTATTAGAAATGCTTAAAGAAGAAATTGTGGTATTTAATTTGCAACCGCGATACCACGATTTTGCAAATTAAATACAATTTCTTCTTTAAATTATGGGTTTCCGCATAGTAACGCCTGAATCTATTAAATATAGGTGCTGCCTCCAGATATAATACAGTTTCATGATTTCGGCATCATTTTGATGGTTCTTTCGCAAGCACTATATGTGTCAAATTTAGTGTTGCCATATTTAAAATTGTATATAAGGTTAATTATTTTGGTGGGAAAAAGTAACCACAAAATAATTACGGTATTACAATCATAATAAGCTACCAAATAATTCGTTTGACAGGGTTTTTGTAACTCGCTGTATATGTATACTGTAGTTCCTGCACGAATCAAACTATATTCATCCTTAGAGGTAAGTGTTTGACAAAATATGATATTAACTAGTTGCTGATCATGTCTTTGGTTTCTTAAATTAACGTCGCTAAGTGTCATCGAGTACGAAAGATTTAGTGTTGAAAATTTTATAACCTTTTACCACAGTATAAATATGTAAGCAGTACGGAAACTACCTATAAACGTTAGAAACGGCTCACTCACACGAACGTGCGCATTGACGACACCCCTAAGCGGTTGTCGCGGTCAGAGTGCTAAGTGTGAGTTTTTCCTTTCGCATTCGATCGTGAGCGCGTTTGGAGTTTACTAGGAATTTGTATGTGATTTGTACAGCGCCACCTAGTGGTAAACGTGAGAAACCAGTTTACCACTAGGTGGCGCTGTACAAATCACATACAAATTCCTAGTAAACTCGAAACGCGCTCACGATCGAATGCGAAAAGAAAAACTCACACTCAGCACTCAGTAGTGAATGCCGCTCAAGACAAGTGGTGACGTATAAGTTTATTTCCACGATCTTTTTAAAAATCGAAGTTAACCGATGCCATGAGACGCCTATTTAAATTTTATGTCTAAACTAGCTATTTCAATTGGATTAATTGATCATCACTGAATCGCCTCTGTGGTCTAGCGGTCCAGCGTTGGCGTTGACCACATGAGGTCCCGGGTTCGATTCCCGGGTCGGGCACAAAAAAGAGTGTTTTTTCAGTTTTCTGATAAACACAAAGTTGCCCGGGATTGGAAAGTGCCCGGTTGGCGATAGGCTTGCCACCTATCACATTTGTGGGACCAAGTATCTTCGGCTAATCGTGGGTGCACTTGTTGTAACTCTGCCCACCCCTTCGGGGATATGGGCGTGAAGATACTTACTGAACACAAAAAAAACAATACCACGAAACATTAAAAGTGACAACCTTTTGCTTCAACGGAGTGTAGCTAATTATTTTATCAACTATGCTTAGTTTCCATACTGTGTATCCTTATACTGTGCTTTTACTGTCCATTAATCTAACAATTGTTGAGGGTCAAATGAGTGAGATTGTAATTTTAAGTGTTCATAGTATTCATTATGTAACCAAAGCCATGGTCCTTATCTCTGAGCGATATTTATACGTTAGCTCAAATGTAACCTTAGAATAATATACAAGTGTTATTAATAGTAAATTATTCGGTTTTGGAGCAACAAGCCCGCATTAGTAATAATTTATATATTATTTATAAAAGATTGTATTCAACAGTATCGCCTTTAGTGGAAAAATCACTGTTATTACATATGTGTTATGATATTTCGGTCGGGTGTCAAAATATAAAAACGTAATTTTACGGAATTTTTTTTTTTTTTGATGTCATAAGATAGCAAACAAGCAGATGGGAAGAGTCATCCATCGCCTATAGACACCAAAGATGTTAATGGTGCGTTGCTATCTTGTGGTGAGGTTTAATGCCACATGCATAAGTTTACCAGATACCTTACCCTCCAAACCGAAACACGATAGTGACAGCACTGACGTTATTGACTGCCTTGTGGTCTAGGGGTAGCCTATTTGGCTCAGATCATGAGATCCCGGCTTCGTTCCCCGAGTCGGGAAAAGTGTCATTGAAGTTTTTTCGAGGTTTTCTCGAAAATCTAATCCTCAGTAGCAGCTCGGAGTCGGCGGAGTGGTGTGTTACCACTGCCGTGCCTCGGATGACCACGTAAAGCTGTCGGTCCCGGTTATAGCTAGAAATAGTCGATAATCGTTAACATGCCGGTATATGTGGCGATGAGGATCACCACTTATCTCGCCAACCAACAAAGCGGTGGATTGCGGTGAACTAAAGTCTATAGACGTTCGGTTTACACTGCCTACCCCGCTAGGGAACCGGACGTGATGATATTTTATAGATAAGGCGATGGTACCTGATCCGGGCGAGACAATACAGAAATCTACCACCTAGTAGCCACGATGGTAGTAATTCACATAGCCAATCGGTCGCCTTTTACGACCTGGCAGAACCGCAGTTGGCCTATTCTTCAAAGGAGCCCGGATCAACCGAAGTAAATGTTTTGCTAATTTTTTTAAATACATGACGGAGTTTGAGTTGTCATTGATTAATTAATTACAATTTGCTAAACGAAATAATTTAATTTGATTTTATTATTTCGCGTGTCTACAAAGCCAGAACTATAGAATATTAGCTTACTCTCATTGTTGGTCTTTGTTGGTTTTATTCATGACTGTAGACTGTACTGACCACTTGACCACAAACACGCTTGACTAATCGGTAAGTACTACTTACCGATTAGTCAAGCGTGTTTGTCCCCACTTACAAAAATGATAAAAACAAATAGTATTTATTAATAATTTCTATAGCTACAACTAAAATCACTACTCTACCAGGGACATCATTATTATACTGAACATTAAAGGCGACAAATATTTTAATTTTAAATTTCTAAATATTTTTTTGAATAACTGAATTGTTCTTTCCCGATAATGTTGCACTGCTTAATAATAAGCACAAATTTGATAAATTGTACCAATAATGGTACAATTTGTCAAATTCAGAACTCTTACCTTTGAAATGATATGATTATTTGTAATAAAATAAAGAATTATTAGAATTCTTTGTAATAAAATTAAATATTTTTTTTAAAGATACTTTTCAAAAAAATACTTAATTTGTAAAACATCCAATGTTGAAAGTTAGTTTATTTTTACATATTAATTATGGATATCCACAAAACAACACCCGATTTTTAATCAATTGTCCAATAGTGAAATTGGATACCAGCCCTGTTTAAAAATCTAATAATCTTAGTCAATTTTTCTAAAATTAAGTCTAAAATAATAATATATGGTATGTTATGTTTAATGGTTTTTGATGTTATAAACGGCCAAAATAGCTTTAGTTATGGTTTATAAATAAATGTTTATTTAGTTGTGGGTATTTTATAAAATTGTTCACCTACTTTGGAAGCATTTTGTGTCAACAGATTATGGTAAAAATATCTCACTTAAAATATGATTTATGTGTCTGATGTCAAATTCACGCGAGGCTTTAACCCCTGAATAAGGAAACCCATGGAAATGTTACAATGTCATATAAACAGGTATGTAATAGTTTAGAAGATGAAATAATAAACATAATGGCGTCTTTGTCTAACATATGCAATGAAAACAAGCCAATTCTATACGCAATAGTTTTGCTTTACTGACAACATTTTACGTGACGTCACGAGTCTGCCGAGTCGCCATTTTTCGTCGCTATGTGCTTACGTTGTAAACCATAAATATACTCTATGGACACTACTAAACAGGTTAAAATATAATCGTTTATAATTTTAATATAATTCAGTAGTAGTTGTTGTACCTACTACTATAGTATCGTCACAATTATCTACTGCTACTGAAACTGAGTCTTAGTAACAGAGTCCCATTTTACCTTTCGAGTATGGAACCCTAAAAATCCATTTTAACTTAGATAAAGTCAAAGTGGCCTTTATTACGAAATCAATAAGCTTCAAGGATAGTTTTATAGATAAGTATATACTGTGTATGGTAAAATACAAAAGTATAGAACAGTAATATTCTCCTGATGGAGTACCACACGGAGTATGTAATCCGCCGCGTTTCGTTGCGTAGGTATGCACGTTTGTTTCGTAGGTATGGCATCTCCAAAGGTTTCCTTATTTAGAGGCTTGAACACAAAATGGCTTGAGTGGCGGCATCTTATGTATTTTGTATCAAAGATAAATGACATCCTGATTACAGACATAATTGTCTATTGTTGTATCTACGTGTATTTTAAAGTCAAATATGATTTAACTAAAGTGCTAAACTGAATTGAACTATAGTATGATATGGTACTTAAAACTGTTATATACATAATTTTGTTATTTTTTTATGCTCTTATAAAGATCTAAGATGTTTCTCCCATAGTCTGTTACCGAGTTTTGTTTTTATAGTATGTAGTATTCTGGGACCGGCTATTGCATTTCTTATGTAAATGTTCTCTACTTACTAGGTTGTGTTAAAACAATAATAAATGTGGTTAAAAAGTATATTTAGTTTTCCTTATTTTCTTCTTTTTCTCAATTTTGAGTCTTTTTGACTTGACAATCTGTCTTTCTGCCTGTTTCATTTGGTTAAAACCAGCCAACAAGACAAAGTTAATACAGCCACACCGGGCTTGTGAGGAAGCAGAGTGCTATGCCTAGGTTCAAAATGCAAAATCAGGACTTGCAATACTAATTGTAAGAATGTGCCCTATGTCATGTCCGCCTCAAAGCCTGTCTTAAAAACGAATATAGGAAGGTACTGTTTAAATGATGGCGCAATAAAACTTGGCTACAATACTGCTGACATTAGATATAACCAAGATGAACGCTTTGGATTTATTCTACAACATACATTTCTTAAACTCAGTAAAGTTTTACTGAGTTGCAGCACCGATTTCTCATTTCCTTTATCTTTGAAATCCTGCGTCCGATCTTAACTAAAATAAAACAGGACCCAAAAAGTATTTTAATTTAATAAAAAAAAAATCAAAATCGGAACATAAACGACCGAGTTCTGAAGTAATAAACATTAAAAGACAGCCGGATCGATAACTTCCTCCTTTTGGGAGGTCGGTTGAAAAGAAAGAACACAATACTGGAGACTAACAGTAGTCAATCTACGTACAAGTAATTTTCGAGCATAGCACACAGACACCTCTCACGGACGCGATATCTCGGGCTGGTGCGGAACAAACTGTACCGAACCATTCCGAGATACCGCGTCCGTGAGAGGCGTCTATGTGTGCGTTGCTCGAATATTATTTAGATTGACTATGTACCTACTGTTAGGTGCCCTATAAACCTACAATAATATTGCGCAATACTTTTATATTAAACACCCCCTTCGATTCCAAACGTTCAATAAATTCACTCAATAAAATTGACAAACCAGTCTGATTAATATTTTCGTGCCAGAAACATGTCTGACGACGAAGTTTTGGCAGCAACCGTGCTGGTGATTTCGTTGAATAAATATCTATACATTTCTATACACTCAAATAAAAAATTGTGTGTGTCAGCTCCGACGCACGACTGGAGTTTACTCCTTAAGTACGATTGTCAAAACAGACGCAAAAAAGCACGATCTAGCTGCACTGCTCACATCAAATTAGAAAGTTGCGCACGATAGGTTGCGCACCAAAAACGTAACGAGGTCATTCATTCAGTAGATTTATCCTCACATTTTTCTCATACCGGGCGCCTTATATCAAAAAACCGATTCTTAAGGAGTAAACTCCAAAAACTCCAGTTCTTAATCTTTTATAGCATTCTTGCTCGCCATTTTGCTTAAATTTACGACACGACCGACACGACATTAAACACCGTGACCGACCGAACGCGACCGCTCCAAAGTCCAAACTCTGAAGTGAAAAACATTGTGCAATATTAAACCTACACAGTGCAAAAAATATGTATATTGTACAATAAAAATTAAACCCGGTCAAGCTTTTGTTCAATCTTAACTCTCAATATTAACCTTAAACGGTAAATAATATTATACGTAATATTGCGTGCGTATACATAATACGTAATATTGCGCAATATTATTGTAGGACAATGGCCGCCTTAGTCTCCAGTATTCTGGAGTATTCTCCAGTATTCTCCAGTATTTTTTGCACTGTGTAGGTTTAACTACACAGTGCAAAAAATAGGTATATTGTACAATAAAAATTAAACCCGGTCAAGCTTTTGTTCAATCTTAACTCTCAATATTAACCTTAAACGGTAAATAATATTATACGTAATATTGCGTGCGTATACATAATACGTAATATTGCGCAATATTATTGTAGGACAATGGCCGCCTTAGTCTCCAGTATTCTGTGGAAAGAACGTTGATTTGCAAGAAAATTGATATTACATTGGATACATTAATATTATACTGACATACTATCATATGTTCAAATAATTATATTGGCCACATGTACCTACCTACTCGTAAATTTTAATATGTACAATGCAAAATATTTATCAAACATTATATGATAAACATATTCGTGTGGTGGAGTTGGAAACATTTGTCAGCAGAAATGCGAAAGCACGCGGCGGAATCCTCAAGGCGAAAACATTCCCGCTACCTTTTCGTTCTAGCAAATAGCAGTTCTGAGCGATAGAAAAGGGTTGGGTGACGGAAAATGCGATTCCGTGCGGACAGATGTAGCTCACTCCTTACCCTCCAAATCAGGACACGACAGCGAAGATCACTCGCCTATTACAAGAATACCAAACCCAGTCGAGACGTTCCACTACTCTACTACCACCTAGTAACAGTTAGGTACTTAGGTACTTACCTACCACAGTTGATCTGTTCGTCAAAATACCTGTGACAAAATATACAACGTTGATAAAAGCTAGAGGCATTAAATAAAACCACATATTTCGTATATGATTATCAGGTTACAAAAGAAAAATTAGATCAATTTAAGCTTAGCCACAGGATTTTTTTTTTGTTTTTTCTTAGTGTCGGCCGCTCCATTGTGTAGGTATGTGAGCCCGCCACACGAAATATGTAATACAAATGCGATGTAGCCGTTTTGTTTCGCAGATCACGGTAGGTCAGTCCAAATCTTTATAAAGGAAGTTTACATATTAACACAATTATTAAGCTATTTAATTTGTTTGCAAAAAGTTTTTTTGTATACTTCTCGTAAACTTTTTTTAAAATATATAGTACTAGCGACCTACCCACGGTTTCACCTGCGTAGCTTTTATTCTCGTGGGAATATCGAAAAGGTTCATATGTATACTAAAAACTTCCTCAAGGATCAATCTATCTATTTAAAAAAACCAACCAAAAATCCGTTGTGTAGTTTTAAAGATTTAAGCATACATAGGGATATAGGGACAGATAGAGAAAGCGACTTTGTTTTATACTATGTAGAGATACGTGGCTT
Organism: Apodemia mormo; assembly: GCA_036924255.1. Taxonomy (NCBI): domain Eukaryota; kingdom Metazoa; phylum Arthropoda; class Insecta; order Lepidoptera; family Riodinidae; genus Apodemia; species Apodemia mormo. The sequence goes on from JAUPFN010000025.1 coordinate 2,103,320, forward strand.
AATTTAAGGGACCGTCCATAAATTACGTTACAAGAATTTCATGATTTCTTGACCCCTCCTCGTCCTTGTCATAGCTGATGACAAATGTGAGACCCCCCTTCTACCTAGTGTGATGTCACAATATTTTACAATTTCATTGGAATAACTTTTTAAAACTGTTGTAATACTTAAATATAAAATTGAAAAAATGTGATGTCACAAAATTTGGGACCCCTCTCTACCTCTTGTCACACTTCGTTAACCCCCTCCCTCCCCCTTAAAGTGTGACGTAATTTATGGATGGTCCCTAATGCCTCTCGCTTTTATCAACATTGTATGCAAATGAAGGGGCATTAAATGTACTCAGCACATTAAACTGTGAGGGCGATGTAAAAAGTAGTGATACCTTAGTTCAACTCTTAGCGACACATTTGTTTAATCGTACGCATTTTATTAACTATCTGGCAGAAAGGAACACATCATTAAAAAGGGACCCAGTCCTACACGAGGTGGGTGTAAATCAAGGGTAGAAAGGTGAAATTAATTAAATTTGCTATTATCCGCGAATTTGTTTTATGTGTCTTCCTTGGGTCTTATTTCTGTCCGCATTATCCATTAAATCGACGTCTTTATTTTTGGTACTATCGCGGAAGACACATAGAACAGTTCGCATAGAACAGTTAATTAATTTCACCTTTTTAGTAATGGATTTCCGCAAAGTAACGCCTGAATCATTAAAATAAATCAAGGTGTTTATAAATGAATACAATTTTTTGTTGAAACATTTTTATTAATATATCTAACAAATACATGGTAAATAGCACCTTTACCGATTTTAATAAAATATTTCTTTACATATATATATACATTTGCGCAGTATGGCAAGACTTATACAGAATAAAATCACATTTTGAACTAATAAGAGGGTAACATCAAGTATACAAGAAACTCTGTCGAAATTAGCTATCAGAAAATCGTTCAATATATATGTTGTAGCACTTACTCTGATGCTAGGGAAATCTTTGAAAACTTAAAGAAAAAAATTCTTTTATTTTTTAATATATATTATTTTGTTATGTTTTTAAAGTTTTCCATAGCATTTAAAATGGCTGTGGAGATGAAATTGTTTGCGGCAACTTCGAAAAGCACATTTCTGAGGTGTCAAAACAGATCAGCCATATTTAAAGACAATTGGACAATTGTTATAAAATATTATAACATTAATTACCAACCATACTTACGATTTTCACTAGATTTTTTGTTCTTATATTTTAAATTTTTTGCAGTCAGCACTTGGTGAAAATCCATTAGATTTCGGTTAAAATGCATTATTTTACATCTGTCAACCACATTCGATTTTAATAGCACTTTTAGAGCCAATAGGAGATACTTAAAAATAAAACTTCCGTTTTTTTTTTCTTTTTTATGACATGGGCGTTAACAACTGCCAAATTTACATTCTTTACATTAATATCTGTCGTGTTTCGTGTTCTTTACATTAAACATCTACAGTTAAAAGTAGATATTTTTAAGAACAAGCAGTATCATGACGATATCTGGAAGTTATCATCATTACGTTATATATTATCGCTAATTAAACAAACGTAAAACTCTGCAGAAAGTCATTAAAACATACTAACAATTATTTTGAATAACACGTACACGGCGTTTAATACACAAAATTCTTTGTAATATATTGCGTTATCTATACATGTTAAGTACACCGCGTTTCCGATCCGGTAGTAGTTTAAAAAAAATGTTGACGCGTCAAAATAACTTGTAAAGTTTTATTGAATAAAGTACTTCTGATTTCTGATCCTGATTACGATACGTACGACACTAATCAGTGTTGTCAACATCGATTTTTTCAAAATACGTAAGCTAGATTACTTAATATGGAGAATTGGTAAAAAAAAACATAAAAATTATCTAGGTTTATCATAAGAAATATTTTAAATTAAATTATTTAAAATATACCTTTATTAATATTATTTATACTTTTTTAAATTACATAATTTAATAGGAAAAGTAAATGATAATTATACAAAAATATTCTACTAATGAAAGGGAAAATTTGAAATGGCAACTTAATTCAATATAATAACAATTTGTTTTTTTTTTTTATAAAAAAAACGGCGAACAAGTGGGAGGCTCTCCAGATGGTAAGTGGTAAATAATACGTAGACATTAAACACCATTTGTCTATATTATGTGTAGCACAATAAAAGCTAGTCGCTTTTTGAATATTCTGGAACGCTTGAATATTCTTATCAGAATTTTAGTTTCATAAATAGATGTATTTTCATTTGACAAATCGATGTATTTTTATTTGGTAAATCTATGCATTACATTTTGTAATTGAGATCTATAAAATATATGACCAAGTGCCGACTATTAGGATTATAAATTTAAATAAGATTATAAAACGATTCTTTGTTCAAAGTATAATCTTTTCAATAAATTACCGAGTTTCTAATTAATGATTATTTTACGTTTCTAATTAATTGATGTAATATTTCAAATCCTTTTTATATTTAGTACATTATGGTTTTTTGTAAAATTAACTAAAAAATATATCCAAAAGGGTCTTAATACATATTTTTTACATAAAACTAAGTCTTATATTGGAATAAATTTTAATCAACCTACCTATAATTTATTAAAGAACGGTCATTTTTTAATCTAAACAGTTTTTTCTATAGTATCTATGTTGAATCTAAAACCGTGATTAAATGAAATGTTTGATATTTAAGTGTTGTTATTTTTTATAACTGTTGCTTTGTAGTCAATTTTTATTGTCGTTCCAAAATTAGAAGACTAAAACTTTTTTTTTTCCATTTCCATTTTTTCCATTTACCTACGTATCTTATCAGCGAATTCCATGATGAGTTAAATTCGCAGGTATTCACCTGAATTCGGATTCCCGAGTATCATCAGTACACTCAGTATATAACGACACCGTCAAGTAGATGACTGCCGCCATGCTAACTACCATCGCTCTTTCATATGTACTATGCGTTCCAACTAAGAATAGGACTGTCATTTTGCAAAAACTTCATAAGTGATGAGTAAGGTGTGCAAAAAAAATCTAACAAAGAAATACTTAAAAAAATATATTTTCATTCTAATTTGTATATTTTTTTAGTTAGATTCCCATCATATCATGTTACGTGTATTAAAATGTAGTGTAAAATAACTAACGATGACATTTTAATACTTTTTAGCCTATTCTGGACAAAGACAACCCAAACCCACAAAAATCGCAACAAAATTGGCCCCGTCGTTTTTGACTTAGAAGTGGTGTAGCTAATACGACTTCCTTACATTTATATAGATGAACAGCTAGACTGATGTTTCTTACTATTTTTTATTGACGAAAACAATATTATTAAAACGTTATTTGTTCTTTAATAAATCAGCAATATTTTTAAACAAATATTTTTATGCTGACATTACTAATTCACACTTGTGGTATGAAGTTGATACCAAGCGCATAGGATCGCGCTTCTTAGTTGGAAAATCTTAGTTGGAACGTATAGTATATAGTTTTTTGATAACCGCAGCCACCAAATTATTACGAAGATGGGTTAAGAACAAACTATAATTGGAAATGTAATTCGAGATCAAAAATGTAAACAATGGCGTAGACCATTTAAAGTAACAGCCGTGTTTGTATTAATATTTAGTGAAAAATTATGTGTATATCTTACATAGATAAAACTAAATATTGCACATATGTAGATTCTTTTATATAAAATACCTAAAAATACGAAGCAATAATAAAACTAAACTGTTTAAAATATAATTGTGATTTTTTATATAATACAGGAAATAAAGAAGAAGCCTTAAACTTCGTTTAAAATCTATACATATCATTACAAAATAAATGTAAATAGATAATTCGATGTACGTCTGTAAAGGGCGTGGATAACTAGTTGCCATTTTGTTTGTTAACTAGATTTCTGACGTTTTTTGACGTTTGTATTTGCTTTGCCGTTATGGTTTTCGTTTCTTGTTCAGGTTTTATTTATTGACTTTTCCTGTTTGTTGCATGTTGTTGTCAGCTGTGTTTGATAATTGATTCTGATTTTTCGCTATCAAGCTCATCATAACCCAAATCAGAGACCGAACATACTAACATTTTCGAATGAATGAAATACTATAAAAAGGTTATCAAATAGTCGCTTTTTACATTTATTATAAGTCAAAATATGATGATAATTAGACTTCCTAGAGAAATGTTGAGTGTACGATTTGGTGATTTGATTTCGATTTGGCGGCTATTGGAAGGGACGTTGACGTAATTTTACATTTTTGATCTCGAATACTAATAGTGTTTGAGACAATGTACGATTTTATTTATACATAGGGTTGACAAACCTGTAAGAAGCACTTCTAATAAAAAGATAAAAAATATACATGCTATCTCTATTGTGCGTATTCGGATTGATGTTTAGTAATAATTGTTTTATTGTATAGTAAAGGAACCTCAGTTTGAAGTTTGGACGTATATATTTCCGTTATGTTAATAAAAACTTTAACCAATACAATTATCTAAAAGAACTAATAAAAATAACTAAAACCTAATATTTGGTAAATAAAATTTATCTAATCATAAATTAGTATAATTTTAGTTAACACTAAATTAAAGATAATTGTACGAATTTTATATATTTTTTGTATGATAATTAGTGTAAAGAAAAATTAATATAATGCTTGTAATATTTTAGTTAAATAAACTTTATTTTATTCTGTCGATGAAGCCATAAATAATTTTATTAATAATTTTATAAGCCAAAAATGATTTAGCTAATTATATAAATTATGTTTTTTTAATACTAACGTATGAAGTGTTTAATTATCTAAAAAATATCTAAAATTCGATTGTAAACTTTATAAACTCAGGTAGCTATAAATGTGGCTAATTTTAGGTAACTGTTTGAGATGAGTAATATTTTTTAGTAGTCTAGTTTTAGTCAACTATGAGATACCTCGAGACGATTGATATTAGGAAACGATTTGAGATTTCGGTAATTGTTACCATATATTATTACTCTTATTTTAACTAAACTATTAACTAAAATTAGACTACTTAGAAGAATATACATTAGAGACAGCTTCTAAAATTAAGTACTAAAACGTTGGTTAAATTAGACTTATTTTAGTTAGTTTTAGAAATAATATTAAAATGTGCGTTATGATTTTTTAAATAAATATACAACAGCCACTGCATAACCAAACAAATTGCAGAGAAAAAATAATGCTTGTTTATATAAGCACAAAAACTTTCAAAACTATACGTTTTTGTATTAATATTTATACATTTTATTAATTATTATAATAACCAGTATTATTTACTTTAGAATGTATTTGTGTGATATGACATTTGCCGAATTATTTAATTCGTGTTAATATTTCAGATGGCACAAAAAGAAAATGACTGTTACAAATTCTTAAATTTTTATAATTTATTATATAAATATAATAAAATTAAAATTTTATTATAATCCTGTACAAATTACACGAATTGATCTAACCCCAAAGTGAGCAAATTATTTGCTTGTGTTATGGGTGTTAGTCAACGATACTAATACATAGAAATACATATACAAATAGTTATTCAAAAAACACCCAAACCCAAAAAAAAACAAATATTTATGCTCATCACACAAATATTTGTCCCTGACGGGAATCGAACCCGAGTTTCATTGTTTGAGTAGTTGTAGCTTCTAACCTTTCGACCAATTGAGCGGTATTCATTTCAATACATTCATTTCCTCCATTCAATTTGACATCTGAAGTACTAGACATTGGACAAGGTGAAATACATCCGATATTTTTTTTATCAAAATGACAAAAAGGGCTCTCTACCTATCTCTAAGGGATAAAATAAGGAAACCATCGCTTAGAAACGGTTTAATTCGGCTGCTAATAACATTACAAAGCTTCTGCACTCACATGTGGTTACGTTACATGACTAGCCAACACCGCGGCTTTGCGTTATTTACACACATCGTCGAACGCGATATGCTTATACAAATTAGTTTCTTACACATACAAGGTTGAGTGCATCGAGACAAAATCATTTTATAAACTTTCTGGTCAATTAACAATATTATGCTAATTTTTTTCGGACAAGACATATCTGGCGGCGGCGTGGGCGGCGTGGGCGACGTGGGCCCCAGCCCACAGCCTCGCGCCGTGGACATTTATCTATTACTCAAAAGCCATTAATGCGACTAAAAGCACTTGCGTCGCTATCGCTCGCGAGGAATCCCCGCTGCGCGTCGCCGCCGCGCTCGGCTAAAATAGGGTATTCCCCGAACTTGCGTTGCGAGCAGAGGGCCTCGCAAAATGTATCTTGCCCACATCAATTTATGATCTTGCGCCGCCACTAGACATATCAAAAATAAAACCGATTCTTTTTTTATTAATTAATGTAGTTTATTAAATCTAGTACTTAAAGGTAACCTTTTTTCTTCAGAAGTAGCAAAAGTATCCTAATTCATTATTATGTTAATCAAACATAAATCTCAGAGTATATAAGCCAAGTATAATCGACGCTATAAAATAAACGCTTTAGTCCCATTGACTATTTGACTTCCCATTGACTTGGGATTATAACAACTCTTTGGTGTTACAAATTTTTACAGCAGTAGGCCTCTTGTCATCTTTCCGTATTATTTGAAATGTATAAAATTACTTTATAAAAGAATTTAACGATGATATGGCCAGAGATATAAATAAAATGTGCTAGGAATAGAATCCCGTCTATGCAATATGTTTTAAAAACATATCTTTAAATAAATGAAAATTATTCTTGAAATCACATATTAATTTATAAATAACTAGTTGCAGTATGCAGCCCGCTCCATTATGAAAGTTTTTGGTGAATCCCGCGGGATCACTTAATTTATCCGGGATAAAAGTAGCCTCTTTACTATTCCAGGTCGTCATTTACCCGTATGTCAAATTTCATTCAAATCAGTTCAGTAGTTTTTGCGTGATTGAGTTATAAACATCCATCCATCAGCGATGTCACTAAAACCATAGGTAGTTGATTTAATTATATATATGTTTGTGTGAGTTTAAAAATAAAAAAACCTTATTTTCTTTCAAAAATATAAGAAAGTTTCTATCCAACACCTTCCGTAAATTCATGGATAATATACGCAAAGGGCGTTGACCTGCCGCACTGGCCGTCCGCCGGCTTGCGGTGTCTGGATAAGCGCTGTTTCCCGCGCTCCACACATTATGCCGTGCACTTGTATACGGGAAATAATTTTAAGGAAAAATGGAGACTACTAAAAATTTTTTTTTTCATTCTATTTACGTTTTATAAGTGAAATCAAAGTTGCACCGGTGTTCTTGAAACTAGTTTCAAGGATACCGGTGTTTACACTAACAGCCTGTATAGAATATAGATAAATAGATTACCTCGCGAAATAGCAGCTATAAATTAGCTGTACAGCACCATGAAGCTGTACTATATCTGAAGGCAATACTTCTAACACTCACTTGAAACAACATTTTAAATACTGTCTTCAGAGATTTACCCTCTCTTACTAACACATTTGTATAAAAAGAGATGGCGGGACCTCATAGAACGAGATATAACGTAGACACATGTTTTAAGTAATTAATCCGAGTGCTAGCTCCACCTTTACACAATACTTTATGTACAATACTGCCTTTTGACCCCGTCTTGTTATTATTTATCGTATTTTTGATAAAGTCTATAGACATTGGCTTGTCAATTGGCTAGTACTTCAAAAGCACAATATTTAATTACAAATGGCATAAGAATAAACAAATTCAATCTCACCACACGTCACATTATACAATTATGACTTTAAATTGATAGGAATACGTGTAGATTGTTCGAACCGCTTCGTTGTAAGGTTCCAGTAGTAAATAGATGTAAAATATCTGAAACATTCACGGCGGCTACGGGAACCGTATGACAGTGGTGCCCACCGCGTCACCGCCGCACGCGTGTGCCAGCGCCGACTCGAAGTCTTGCGGGAGGTATACCTGGGATCAAACATTTGAGGTTCTACTTCAAAACGGAAAATCGAAACATGTTTCGTGTCCACCACAAGCTTCCAGCCAGTTTCTTTAGGGTGTAGGCAGAGAGAACAAAAGGACATACATCATGATCCTCACAGACTTGTCGCGTTTTCTCCACGTTCATTAATCTCTTCATACATACACACCAGTTGCGAAGACTCTTGACACCACCTTCGGATAGTACTCGATCGATCTGATCATGGTACGTTAGTTTAGGTCTTCCCCGGTACCTACATCCTTCCACATTCAAATTGTATACCGTTTTGTTAACCTTTCATTTACCATTCTTTTTACATGCCCAAACTAACAGAGCATGCCCTTTCTCATCTTTACCCGACACTTTCTTTCAGACCTAAACTCTCTCACTTCCACATTCTCGAACTCGAATCCACGAACTCGGTTCACAAATATTACGCCACATAATTTTCGTAGTTATCTCAACCGCATTCATTCTACTTTCATGCCCTCTCTGACATACCCAACTCTTACTTTCATATAATAACGTTGAGATAAGCATATAATTATGCAGGGCTAGACGGGCACCCTGACTTCATACTGTGCTTTTTAGTGATTTTCCTAACTCTTCATTCCTGTTTCCTGCACACACTCTGATTTCAACATCAGCAGTGTAACTTCCAACCTTGGTAAAAGCGCATACAAGATATACAAACTAATCCACTTGTTCCAGCACTACATCATCGACCACAACTCTTACATCCGTTCTGGTTGCTTCTCGTTTAAATACTATAACTTTTACTTTTTTCGCATTCAAATATAAGCCCATACTATTACAATCGTCATTCATAACTGTGATCAGTGTTTGCAGCACAGATGGAGTTGAGCCTAAAAGTACAGCGTCACCTGCATAAAGCAGGCAGTTCACCACTAAATCACTCACGCGCATTCCCACATTCAGTGACCTTAATATTTGGAGACACTTTTCTAAATATAGGATAAACAAGCGAGCTGACAACTCACAACCCTACTTCACGCTAACACTGACATCGAACCAGAGCGATATGTTTCCGTTCTTGCATATGCTTTGCAATCCCAGCACATAGATTGCATAGTACGCAGAAGACGACCATCTAACCCTTAACTGGGTAAAATGTCCCAAAGTTTCTTTCACACAACTCTATCAAACGCATTCTCCAAATCCACAAAACTACAGAAAAACTCCTGACTGACAGATGCCACTCTACGATGTTGCGGAGCGAGAATCCTCTTCCAGACCTAAAACTCTCTTGTGCCTCCCACAACACTCTTTAGGACTTCCTTTGTATTCTCCTTTCAATAAGTCATGGAGTGATGCTAAACGTGATCGTCAGCGTAAACTTAAAAGTGAGGGAAAGAGACAACCATCGCCTATAGACACTAAAGATGTTAATGGTGCGTCGCTATCCTTGTACGCAGTGTTAATGCCACTTGCATAAGTCTACTGGCTACTTTACCGGGATGAAAACTGTAACTTAGTACCGTAATTATCAATAACTAACTTTAATATTAAGAACTGCAGCTTCTTATCGCTTCTGCCTGTTCTCTGGAGTTTTTCTAAGTTTGGTATTGAATTTATTTTACATTTTTTTAACATTGTTTCCAATCACATATCGTCAAAAGTGACGTGCAAAAAATATAGATTACTAGATATTTAAAAACATAATATTTAAAATCTATTCGTTATTAACTGATCATTTTTATGATAAATTTAATATTCCGTAGTAGAATCTGTTACCTACTCATTAAAAATATAATATTGCTAAAGTGATGTTACTGTAGCTGTTTACAAAAAGCAGCTATCGTAGCAGGTGGCGACGCTTTTTATTATTACGCACTGTGATTTTGTACCTACTACAATTTGTAATTGATAAATTTCTTGTTTGGAAATAAAAGTGATAAAATGCCACAATTCGCCTACAGTTACCATTCATGCAATGCTTTACTTTTAAAAACGCTACCGTAAAATTAGATCGAAATATATATATAATTCCGCCATCTTCGTTTTTCTATCGATCGTCGAGGCGCACAGATACTAAGCATTGCTATATGGTGGACGATCCACGTACCCGGACAAAGCGGTTTGACTCGGCATTCTTGATCCGAACCGCAAGGGATGGGAATATGCTTCCTGAGTTTGTGTTCCCCGACGGGTACAACCTGGGGATCTTCAAGAGAAGAGTAAACAGGTACCTTCTAGGGCAGACCGCATCTTAGCTTACCATTAGGCGAGATTGTGGTCAAGCGCTTCCTTATCGACAGTAAAAAAATGTAGTTCAGAGTAAAAAAAAATATAACATCACCACAAGCAAAAATACTTTAGAACGTGAAAATTCTCAAGTATTAATATTTATTTTTATATGACCTCTGTGATCCGGCGTTTGCTTTGCCACATGAGGTCCCGGGTTTGATTCCCGGGTCGGACAATCACAAAAATGATTTTTTTTTATATCGTAAGATAGCAAACAAGCAGATGAGTCTCCTGATGGATAGAGTCAACAATAGTCTATTGACACCAAAGGTATTAATGGTGCGTTGCTATCTTGTGGCGAAGTCTAATACCACATGCATAAGTGTACCGGTTACCTTACCCTTCAAACCGGAACACGACAGTGACAAGCACTGACGCTATTGCGGCAGGAATAGGTAAGGCGGTGGTACCAGACCCGGGCGAGACAATGCAGAAATCTACCACCTAGTAGCCACGATGGTAATGACTCGCATAGCCACTCGGTCGCCTTTTACGACCTGCCTGGCAGAACGGCAGTTGGCCTATTCTTCAAAAGAGCCCGGGACCAACACGGGGAATATAAAAAAACTATATTGCCCGGGATTGGAAAGGACCCGGTTGTCGAGAGGCTTGCCATCTATCACATTGGTCCCACCAAGTATCTTAGGCTAATCGTGAGTACACTTGTACCTCTGCGTACCCCTTCGGGGACACAGATATGAAGAAACTCTTTTTTATCAGTAGTTATACACCATATTTGATAGAATATGTCACCTTTTACGACCTGCCTGGCAGAACGGTAGTTGGTTTTTTCTTCAAAGGGGGCCCGGACCAATACAAGGGAAATACACATATATATATATAGCTTAACCATTCGTCTTTTACGAACTGCCTCGAAGTTTTTTAGATTGTTTGTACTTTAAGCTCAATAATCCCCAAAGCAGCTGATGTTTCTCTTGCAAAGCTGTGATCTACCAACCTTGTCCAGCACTGGGCAGATCTGGCCCGAGTCCACCAGCGTCCTAAGCAGCTCCAGCCCCGGCGCCATCTGGTGCTGGTCTTCCAGCCAGTCCACGTGAGAACCACGCCCACAAACCCACTGGAAAAACAATCCAATATATATACATATTTTCACGATAAGTCTTTTACGTGAAAAGCAGAAAGTACCAAGTGCTATAAACTGGAAAATAATCGCCCAATAGTCGAAATTCGACCATAGATATATAAACAATAAAATCTCTTCAATACTTGACAACAGACTTCAGTCGTAAAAAAATAGTAACCGTGAATAGAGATGGGCCGAATGTGGTTTGAACCGAATTCGAACTTCAGCCAAATATTCGGTCAGAATAAAAAAACGATCGAATTTCAGACGAAGTTTAGCTCAATTTTGGCGCGCTTTCTCGAGAGCTATACGTCGTCACTTTTTACGAATTCACTTAAATTATTTTATATATCGGTAATAATGGTTTTCGCAGCGCACGCAAAAAATGACTTATCGGCAAAGTTTTTATAAGTACATTGTTCCAATTTAGGTAGATACCTGTAATTTTTTTGAAAATATAATATAGCCTATGTTCCTCGGGGATGATTCAATATCTTTTTCCAATGGTGAAAGAATTTTTCAAAAACGGTCCAGGAGTTTGAGTTTATTCGAAACTTATATAAAGATACAAATCTTTGCTCTTTATAATATTAGTGTCTATTTCAGTCAAAATAGTGGAAGTAGGTACTTTTTTTTCTATTGCCGAAAGTTCGGAATTTAAACAGAATTTCAGCTCAAGCTGCCAAGAGTCGGTTAAACCGAATGTATCTCCATCCATCTCTAATAATGAACTATTATTTTTAATCAATATAATGTATTTATAATTTGTATATATATCTCCACGGCAAATCCCTTACGGGGTAGGCCAAGAGAACCGAGTGCCATACATCACGATCCCTGCAGGCTTGTCTCGCTTCTTCCACATTCATTACTCTCTTCATACACACTTGTAATTTGTAATGCATATTATTTGAAAATATTGGATTTCTGCAGTCCGCCGCAAGATAAACTTGTAACTATGCAAAAACGCAGACTCCAATGAAAATGAAAAAATATTTATTTGCAAGAATATGGGTTTCACAGGTTATTAAAAATAAATTAATTACCAACATATTCTACCATGATATGGTGTGCAAACATTTAAATTTCGGTCGATTTATTTATAATTACTACCGGATCGTAACGCGGCCACACACTGAGATGATCCGGCGGAAGAAACTCAGTGGGCTTTTTTTATTTCATGTATTTTTTTTTTATATCATAAGATAGCAAACAAGCTGATGGGTCTCCTGATGGAAAGAGTCAACCATCGCCTATAGACACCAAAGATGTTAATGGTGCGTTGCTATCTTGTGGCGAGGTCTAATGCCACATGCATAAGTTTACCGGCTACCTTACCCTCCAAACCGGAACACGACAGCGACAAGCGCTAACGCTATTGCGGCAGGAATAGGTAAGGCGGTGGTACCAGACCCGGGCGAGACAATGCAGAACTCTACCACCTAGTAGCCACGATGGTAGTGACTCGATTGCCAATCGGTCGCCTTTTACGACCTGCCTGGCAGAACGTCAGCTGGCCTATTCTACAAAGGAGGCCGGGACCAACACGGCGAAAATAAAAAATTACAATTATTTATGTATTACAATATTTACGAGTATTACTTCACAATAAAAAGTTGTTTTTCCAATTTATAAGTTATTTTTTATCATGCTCAATCCAAATTTTTACAATTTACAAAGAAATACAATTTACAAAATTTATTATTTAATTTTTATTACATTTAAATTTTAAGATAAATTGTACAAATTTATATTGCTATTTATTATTCTACTTATATTCCTATTTATTATTCTATTTATTAACATTTAATCTTATCTGCTAAAAATTCTCTAATATCATAGTATGTTTTATTTAACAGTAAATCGGACAATTTTTTTGCGAAATTTATTTATAGATAAAGTAATATACAAGTTGTTGATTCGCATCCTGGCCAAATTCAAGGACGTAATTATGCTACGGTTTCTCAACCCAAATTAACAATAAAATAGATAGGTAATTTTTTCAATTTTTTTCTTATTTATGGAAATCCGTAAGTGTGCACCAGCCGTATTTTATTTCCGCGCGTCTGTTGCTAGCCCTATAAAGGCGCTATCGAGCCGGCGGGTAGGTACTGCAGTCTCCCGCGTCCCAACAACACTGTGTTTGATGTCGCCGTTGTATGCGTGTGCTTTGCGAATTTCGTGTTGAACAAAATTATTAATAGTGCTTTCGACGCTATAAAAACGAATGTATGAGTGTTACGTAAGCTGAAATAAAACCAACTGTCGTACTCGATTGTGCCAAGACTGTGATGGTGGCAATAGAAGATTGAACAATACCTTCTGGTAACTTAGGTAGGTAATTAATTTATTTGTACATTTTGTAAATACGTTATTAGCTCAATCAATATTATTACTGTAAATAAGTTAAAAAAAGTAACTTCACGCCCATATCCCGAAGGGGTAGGCAGAGGTACAACAAGTGCACCCACGATTAGCCGAAAATACTTGGTCCCACAAATGTGATAGGTGGCAAGTCTATCGCCAACCGGGCACTTTCCAATCCCGGGCAACTTTGTGTTTCTCAGAAAACTGACAAAACACATTTTTTTAAAGTGCCCGACCCGGGAATCGAACCCGGGACCTCATGTGGTCAACTCCAACGCTGGAAAATTAGACCACAGAGGCAATGTAAATAAGTTGATTTCAAATTTTTACCTACGCCAATAATACGTAAGAGACGAAACTATCAATCACCACGTAGGTACCTATTACATTTATCTTTCTATCAAATGTACCTAAATAACATTTTTAGACTTGGTAGAAAATTTCAAATCAACTAATTTATTCCACAAATTAAAAAAAAAAAATCACTACCTTAAATTATGCTGCAGGATAAATTAAAACTAACATTTTATTGATCAGCTGATAACAGGTCAATGAACTTTTCTTTGGCACACTAGTATTACTTTCGTTAGTGAGATTTCCGTGTTCCAATTATGCTCAAAAATGAATTTATTATCAAGCGAAGTTTATTTTTGGTATATGTAGTAGGTGATTTTCGAAATAAATTAGGTAAAATTATTACTACTATTAGTGTGACTGATATATAAGTATTTACTAAGATATTAGTAATATTGAAAGGATTCGTGGATTAGTAATCCGGCGAACTGTAATATGCTAATATTTCATATTCGCCTAATCTCTGTAACGGCTATCCAAAATGAATCGGATAATATCATTCGGTCTTCGGAATAGTTCGGATTCACTAGATTGGCGCCCGTCGGATTTGTGAAAATATTAAAATATTTTCACGATACGCCGCGTCGTACGTACGAATGAGACAGACATATTTCCTGCAGTATCAGTATCAGATCTAATTATTGTTGTTTTAAGGTCCAAATTACAGTGAAATATTAGATAATACTGATATATTAGTTAAGATATTTTCCTGCCGTATCAGTATAAGATCTTATTATTGTTGATTTAAGATCCAAATTACAGTGAAATATTAGTTAAGATTTTTTCCTGCCGTATCAGTATCAGATCTTATTACTGTTACTTTAAGGTCCAAATTACAGCGAAATATTAGTTAATACTGACATATTAGTTAAGATTTTATAATATTTCAAAGTGAATATATTAGTATCACCTAATCTTGAGAAATATCGGTATCAACCCTTCTCTAATTACTACCAAGTAACACCACTGCCCGGTCGCGCTATCATTTTGTAGGTTCTCGTATCGACACTCACGCACACAGCTGCTGTCGCTGTGTGCGTAGTCGGACGGGTGATTCTGTTTTATTTGAAGTAAGGAATCAATTCTGTAACACTGCTAAATTTTAACAACAAAAAAAAGCAGTGTTTATTAGTTATTGCCCACTAAATTACTTTCAATTGATTATTTATGTATAACATCCTCTTGAAATTCGGCCAGGATGCAAATCAACAGCTGTATATATAAAGCGTATATTGCCCGGAGTAGTCACGCCCGCGGTATTCGCGAACCAGCCGTTTGTTTTGCGCGGCATGTGGTTAATAAATTGTGTATTTTGTGTATTCCCTTAAACTCACACTTACTGATCTAAGCCCAACGTAAACTTTTTTTTTTTATATCATAAGATAGCAAACAAGCAGATGGGTCTCCTGATGGAAAGAGTCAACCATCGCCTATACACACCAAAGATGTTAATGGTGCGTTGCTATCTTGTGGCGAGGTCTAATGCCACATGCAAAAGTTTACTGGCTACCTTACCCTCCAAACCGGAACACGACAGCGACAAGCACTGACGCTATTGCGGCAGGAATAGGTAAGGCGGTGGTACCAGACCCGGGCGAGACAATGCAGAACTCTACCACCTAGTAGCCACGATGGTAGTGACTCGATAGCCATTCGGTCGCCTTTTACGACCTGCCTGGCAGAACGGCAGTTGGCCTATTCTACAAAGGAGGTCGGGACCAACACGGCGATAACAAAACAAATTATTTGCTTGTGTTATGGGTGTTAGTCAACGATACTAATACGTAGAAATACATATATAAATACTGGAATATGTTTAATAAACACCCAAACCCGGAAATACAAACATTTATGCTCATCACACAGATGCTTGTCCTCGTCGGGGATCGAACCCGAGCCCCGTCGATTGCGTAGTCAGTAATAGGATACAAACGATAGTCTCTATTCCGGAAATCCCACGGAAACGGAAACTATGTGGATAAAAACATGAGATTGTATATCTTTTTAACCACGGTAATTAAGAGTAACTTAGGCTACTTTCATTTTAGAAATTTTTCCACCCGAAATCACGGGCACAATAAGTTAAAATATATATAACTTACCCTTAAAATTCGGTATGTGTAGAAAGAGGCAGAGAATATCACCCATAAAGGCAGAGGCAGCCTGTCTGTTATCAGCGGTTTGGGCCTAAGTTCCACCATCGCGGAACGCGGTGCTGTTGACCTGAAACAGACAGAAACTTTAGTTTTTTTAAATCATTAGATAACAAACAAGCAGATGTCTCTTCTGGTGGAAATAATAATAATAAATAATAATAATAAATTCATTTATTTGAAAGAGTATGAGTACATAACATGTTACATTTTTAAACATTGTTTCCATTTCGCCAAAAGTGACATGCAAAAATATACATAAATTTGATACCTATTTAGAAAGAGAAACCATCGCCTATAGACACCAAAGATGTTAATGGTACGTTGCTATCTTTTATATCATAAGATAGCAAATAAGCAGATGGGTCTCCTGATGGAAAAAGTCAACCATTGCCTATATAATAGATACCAAAGATGTTAATGGTGCGTTGCTATCTTTTGGCGAAGTCTAAAGCCACATTTTTTTTATGGAAGAGGTGGCAAACGAGCAAGAGGTGCACCTGATGTTGAGTGATCACCGCCGCCCATGGACATCTGCAATACCAGAGGCCTCGCAGTTGCGTTGCCGCCCTTTTAAAAATGTGTAAGCTCTTTTCTTGAAGGTCCCCATATCATATCTGTTCGGAAAAACCCCTGCCGGTAATTGATTCCACAAAAGAGTGTGAGGTAAAAAGTGCCGGGAGAACCGCACGGTTGTGGATTTCCAGACATCAAGATGGTGTGGGTGGAACTTCAAATTTTGACGCGATGTTCGATGATGGAAGTTAGCAGCAGGAATTAATTCAAACAACTCGTCGGAACACTCTCCATGATAAATACGATAAAAGACGCAGAGTGAGCTTACATCTCTGCTTAATGCCAAGGAGTCAAGCCGTTTCGAAATAGCCTGATCGTCAACGATTCGAACCGCTCTACGTTGAATGCGATCAAGTAGAAGAAGCTGGTACTGGGGAGCCCCGGCCCAGAGATGAGAGCAGTACTCCATGTGAGGCCGAATTTGCACCTTATAAAGTTGGAGACGATGGGCCGGCAAGAAGTACTGCTTCGCTCTGCTGAGCACACTGAGCTTTTTGGAAGCTAGTTTCGCCTTGCCTTCCAGATAACCGCGAAATTGAACGGTATTCGTCTCCCAGGATTCCGACACTGGTTGAGGCTGTCAGGAGAGTATTCTCAAATCGAGGTGATACGAAAAGGGGTGTCTTTTTTGCGGTGAACGCGCAAAGCTGTGTCTTTTTGGGGTTAAATGTGACCAAGTTTTAACGACCCCATTCCGAGACATCAGTAAGTCGATTCTCGACTTCAGACACAAGCTTTTTTCGGCTCTCTTCGACGTGTTCCCGAGAAATACCGCTGCGGCCAGTGTATGTAGCATTACCAATACTATCATCTGCATAGCAATGAATGTTACTAATTCGCAACACATCATTGATATGCAGAAGAAAAAGTGTCGGTGATAGCACGCAGCCTTGAGGAACACCAGCATTGACGGGTTTAAGGTCGGAGAATGCACCGTCGACTACGACCTTAATGCTCCGATCGGCCAAAAAAACTGGTTATCCACTTGCACAATTTCTCAGGAAGCCCGTTGGAAGGCAGGTTTGCGAGTAGCGCTTTGTGCCATACCCGATCAAAGGCCTTAAAAATACTAGCAGATCACCAGCTGAGCGGCCGCGACGGAAACCGTACTGACGGTCACTAATCAGCTGGTGCTCTTCTAAATACTTCAGGAGCTCACAGTTCATGATGCTTTCCATAATTTTGGAGAACAAAGAGGTTTTGGCTATGGGCCGGTAATTGGACGGGCTAGAGCTATTTTGGGAATGGGATGCACTAGAGCTGTCTTCCACGATTTTGGTACCACGCCGAGTGAATAGGAGAGTCGAAACAGGCGCGTTAATACTGGCGCCAACTCCGGAAGGCACGCTTTAAGCACAATAGAAGGGATGCCATCCGGCCCACTGGACTTGTGGACGTCCAAGGAAAAAGGTGCTTTACGCACAGAAGACTGCAGGAATCTTAGTTCCGGCATAGAACTATCGTACCGCGGGATGGTAGTCGATGAATTTACTTGGTCGTCCAGAGTCGAGTTGGCCGCAAAGAACGAGCCCAGAAGATCAGTGCCACATCAGCGATAAAGTCAACAACGACACTCGGATCATCCAGCTTCAAGCACATCCACCCCCATGGGTAGGACGCAAAAAAAGACCGCATCCCGTGTCCCAATCTGCTGACCTATAATGCCAAACACGGGATGGGCATTAAAATCGCCCAAGATCACGATCTCAACGGAGGGGGTCTGTTGTAACACGGAATCTACAGCCGTTTGTATACGCTCAACAAGCCTATCGACTTCAATATTTCCGCTATGGGACCTGTAAAGGCACGCGTAGAAGCGGGGATGGTCGTCGCAGTCTACACGTAGCCAGTGGATGGATAGGTCCCGACCTTCAAGTTTACCGAGGCGCTGGTAACAGATATCTTCTCTGACATATCAGCCGGAGAAGATAAGCCACATGCATAAGTTTACCGGCTACCTTACACACACATGCGGGCGGCAGTGGGAAGGGCGGTGTCCCGGGCGGGCCCGCGTGTGTGTGTCACTCACTTGAGCAGCGCAGCGGGCGGCGGCAGCGGGCGCGGGCGGTGTCCCGGGCGGGCCCGCGTGTGTGTGTCACTCACTTGAGCAGCGCGGCGGGCGGCGGCAGCGGGAAGGGCGGTGTCCCGGGCGGGCCCGCGTGTGTGTGTCACTCACTTGAGCAGCGCGGCGGGCGGCGGCAGCGGGAAGGGCGGTGTCCCGGGCGGGCCCGCGTGTGTGTGTCACTCACTTGAGCAGCGCGGCGGGCGGCGGCAGCGGGAAGGGCGGTGTCCCGGGCGGGCCCGCGTGTGTGTGTCACTCACTTGAGCAGCGCAGCGGGCGGCGGCAGCGGGAAGGGCGGTGTCCCGGGCGGGCCCGCGTGTGTGTGTCACTCACTTGAGCAGCGCAGCGGGCGGCGGCAGCGGGAAGGGCGGTGTCCCGGGCGGGCCCGCGTGTGTGTGTCACTCACTTGAGCAGCGCAGCGGGCGGCGAGAGCGGGAAGGGCGGTGTCCCGGGCGGGCCCGCGTGTGTGTGTCACTCACTTGAGCAGCGCAGCGGGCGGCGGCAGCGGGAAGGGCGGTGTCCCGGGCGGGCCCGCGTGTGTGTGTCACTCACTTGAGCAGCGCATCGGGCGGCGGCAGCGGGAAGGGCGGTGTCCCGGGCGGGCCCGCGTGTGTGTGTCACTCACTTGAGCAGCGCAGCGGGCGGCGGCAGCGGGAAGGGCGGTGTCCCGGGCGGGCCCGCGTGTGTGTGTCACTCACTTGAGCAGCGCAGCGGGCGGCGGCAGCGGGAAGGGCGGTGTCCCGGGCGGGCCCGCGTGTGTGTGTCACTCACTTGAGCAGCGCAGCGGGCGGCGAGAGCGGGAAGGGCGGTGTCCCGGGCGGGCCCGCGTGTGTGTGTCACTCACTTGAGCAGCGCAGCGGGCGGCGGCAGCGGGAAGGGCGGTGTCCCGGGCGGGCCCGCGTGTGTGTGTCACTCACTTGAGCAGCGCATCGGGCGGCGGCAGCGGGAAGGGCGGTGTCCCGGGCGGGCCCGCGTGTGTGTGTCACTCACTTGAGCAGCGCAGCGGGCGGCGGCAGCGGGAAGGGCGGTGTCCCGGGCGGGCCCGCGTGTGTGTGTCACTCACTTGAGCAGCGCAGCGGGCGGCGGCAGCGGGAAGGGCGGTGTCCCGGGCGGGCCCGCGTGTGTGTGTCACTCACTTGAGCAGCGCAGCGGGCGGCGGCAGCGGGAAGGGCGGTGTCCCGGGCGGGCCCGCGTGTGTGTGTCACTCACTTGAGCAGCGCAGCGGGCGGCGGCAGCGGGAAGGGCGGTGTCCCGGGCGGGCCCGCGTGTGTGTGTCACTCACTTGAGCAGCGCAGCGGGCGGCGGCAGCGGGAAGGGCGGTGTCCCGGGCGGGCCCGCGTGTGTGTGTCACTCACTTGAGCAGCGCAGCGGGCGGCGGCAGCGGGAAGGGCGGTGTCCCGGGCGGGCCCGCGGCCACCGCGGCGTCCCAGGGCCCGGCGCGCGCTGCCGCTTGCTCCAGCACCACCCACGACGGCGCCACGTGCTCGTTCACACTGTCCATGTCCACGAAATCCACCGCACCTGATGGAACCGCCTGTTTAGTTACTACGAGTAGTGAGTACAATATCAACCATCGACTTTCTGTAGGACGAACGGAGAGTCGAACATTGACTTATCCTCATGGAAAAGGGTAAAAGCAGAATGTCGAGTGTACGAAGTGTTAGACGGAGACAGAAGACTACACTCGACGGCAATTTACCTGATGAGCCGGTGTTCTGTAGAACCAAGTCCACCTTTCGAATCCTACAGGATGGACTTGGCCCGCTTTAGATCTTCTTTTCACGGCAAAATGTGGGAATAAACTGCAATTCTTCTGCAGAATCTATCAGCATGCAGAAGACCACCTTGATGACACGTAAAGCGAAATCTACTAAGGGTTAAGGGTTTACGAAAGGTGAAACGAGACAATCGACAGGCTTCGCGAAATATAAATGCAGGCATCGGTCGTGAGATGCATCGGACAGTACTCGATCAATCTGATCAAGGTAAGTCACAGTTTTGGTCTTCCCCGGAACCCACATCCTTCCAAATTCGGATTGTACCTATATCTGTTTTGTTAACCTTTCACCTACCATTCTTTCTACATGTCCGAACCAACCGAGCATGCCCTTTCTCATCTTTACACCGACACTTTCTTTCAAGCCTAATCTCTCTTTCACTTCCACATTACGAACCCAGTCCGCAAGTGTTATATCACATATTTTTCGTAGCGATCTCATCTCGACCGCGTTAATTCTACTTTCATGCCCTTTCTGACATACCCAACCAACTCTCACTTCCATACAATAGCGTTGGGATAAGCACATAATTATGTAGGGCTAGACGGGCACCCTGACATAAAATTGTGCTATTAAGTAATCTCCCTAACGCTCCATTCACTCTGTTACCTGCACACACTCTTCTTTCAACATCAGCGGAAAGAAAGTTATGCGTGATAAGCATATAGTGCTTTTAAGGAAATTAGCTAATTCAGGGAATGAGAACCCATGGGGATTGAATGCAAAACTATGGGAGAAACGGTATTCCCTCAAGTTATGTTATATAAGGACAAAATAGTCAGAGAACTAGGAAAAGGGAGGCAGAAGAGTAGCTGCTCGAACCGCTATGAAGTCAATTATAACAGCACTGTGCCCAGATAATACTGGGAAGGATGCGGTATACTATCCAGATAAGAATGGCAGCAACTTGTACTCTAGCATGTGAGGATGGCGTGCCTCTATATCAAGGCACATTAAATAAAATCGTCAGCAAACTTCCTAATAAAGCACCAGGTCTCGACGGACTGACAGCTAGGATCGTTAATCAAGAATGGAAGGGAGACTGGGAATTAAAAGAAAATGTGTAGAAAAGGAACTTTTCTATTTATATGGAAGAGCAGGAACCTTATAGAGCTACTTAAAGGCAACAACAAGCCCTTGATTGACCCCAAGGCAATGGGGCGGCGGAATAGACTACAATTCTTATTTGAAAAAATAACGACAATTACGGTAAAAGGTTCCTTCAAAAGATCTCCCACTATTAGAATGAAAAGTAGGACGGTGTCGGCGTGAATTCAACTAGAGTGCTGGGTATTACAGTAGACTCGAGACGGTCCTTTACACAGCATGCGACGAATATCGTTGACAAGTCTACCCGATGCTTCGGGCAAGTGTCTCGTATTACGAACAGTTCTTGGGATGTCGGGTACCCTGCACTGAGATTAATCTACGCTGGTCATCTATGGCGACGATTACTTATACTGTTAAATGGATCAGACCTGATCATGAGACCTTCTAGATGTTGCTTATTTTGTTAGCATATGCAGTGACAGGGCTATTTTAAAGGTCGCTTTCGAGACATAGCACTAAACGACACTGGGGTATGCTACTGTAGCTCTGTAGCTACTGTGGCGATGAGGAGAATGAAGATTACCCTATGACCATGTCTTGTGTGACGCGGCGGCGGAGCAGCGCGTGCCCCAGCCGCTGTGTGTGTGTGTGTGTGTGTCAGTCACCGAGATTGCGCAGCGTCTGCCTGGCACGCGGCGGCGCGGCGGCGGAGCAGCGCGCGCCCCAGCCGCTCAGCAGCTGTATAAGGCTGCTGCCCGACCCGCCACACCCCACCACCACCACTCTGTACCAACAACAATAAACTGGTACCAACACACATACAATTACTTCGTAGAGACATGAGTATATTCTGTAGGTACAAATTCTACAATTTCTCTCCTGCTGACCTGCAGGCTTAGGATAAGCACCACGAGATATATATCGATCGAGAAAGTGACGTTTGCTTGACATTTATTAATATCTCGATGGACGTTATTAAGCATGCCACGATAAACATTTAAAACGTCAGAGATAAATTAAACAAAAAGTTTACTCGAATAGAGAAATAAATGTTGTCACTAGAAGACATAGATATTATACTAATTCTGATTTTTAAGATACACCTTTGGTGCATTTAACTTGTGTTAATCATTATGAGCTTTTGTTTACATTTATAACTTCCTGTCATCATTTCTCTTCTTTGTCAGAGTCGAAGGAAATATAACCAAAGCCTAGTGTAGCCGTACCTATTTACAATTGTAATTAAAGATATTTTACAGGTTTTTGAATTATTCTCTCTTTTTAGTTTTGACCATCAAAACTAGTTTTTTATTCTATAAAACTGAAACAATGAATTATGATTCATAAGATGTTTTAATGTAAAGGGCAATTAAGATGCCAGCGCGTATTTATTTCTGGGTATATAACTGCGTAACTAATTATGCGTAAAAGTGCGTAACAATTATTATTAACAAGCTATTTTTTTCCACTATAATTATTCCTTTCAATTATAATTCTAACATTATTGAGTAAATTAACATCTTCTTTTAGACTAATCAATCAACATTTTTGATTAATTTTTTTGATGAGAAACTTCCATAGAATTGTTGTGATTTGACAATGACACGAAAATGCATTACGATAAACAAACATAAATGTATAGTATTATGCCAACTAGAAAATAAGATAGAACAGAATACAATTCACAGTATTTTATGTTACAAATAATGTTATCTAATAATAGCTCCAAAAATCAGTCAGATGCAAGCAATCCAACCTAAGACTTACTGTTAGACCGTGGTCTCCAAGAACAAACTGAATTTTTGTGAACAGTGAACAGCTTCGTTTTGACGAGACAACCATATTTTCTATCTTTGAATAATCTCGAATCGGGTAACTAATAAAGATAGATAAAATAGGGAAACTTTAGAGTGTCAGACTAAGAAAAGTTTCCACTTTACGTGTATGACAAAGTTACCGTTGAATTACAATAATAATTAACAAGCTGTTGTGAGAAAATTAGGTTATTTTTAAATTGATTAATATCAATTTAAAAATCTCATAAGTGGGATTGTCAGAAAAATCATCAAATATGTAGGACAAAAGTTTCATCGTAGTTTTCATAGTATAATCAAGCGATTAAAGTCGAAAAATAATTATTGTTATTAATAAATATTTATTATTTACCGAACCCAATATCTTCGCAGCATTAACTTTATTAGTTACCCGATTCGAGATTTTTTGAAAATAGAAAAGACGGTTGTCTCGTCAAAATGAAGCTTTTCACAAATATTCAGCTTGTTAATCAAAAAAAAGTTAGTTTGTGGGACCACGGTCTGTGATTTACATCTCAAGAACGAAAAACATTTTTCTTCGACTTTTCAGTTTATCTCTCTTTGATTCAAAGACTTACTCAAAGAGTATATAAATTTTATTTTATTTTGTCTTCTTACATTTACTTCTAACGAAAAAACGAGTGTGAGCTACACTCGATTTTTTTGTTATTTTTGATTGATTAATTAATATTTTGATTATTATAATATGTTTTTATGTATTATTTTTCCTGAGTATATGTTATTAATAGTAACATTAAATAATACAAAATAAGCACCAGCTTTAAATTAACCTTTTATTTTACATTTAGTTTTCTACTGAATTTTGTAGAAAACCTTGTAAGTAGTTGTAATTTTGAATAGAGTTGGTAACACTGAGTAGCACGAGAATTCGTAGAATTATTTTCTCTATACGAAAAATTAAAAGTTTATTTACATTACTTCAAAAAGTATTGTACTTTAACTAATTTGTATTTTGTAATTAATTATAAATTAATTATATTATCTAACCACTACGTACAAGGAATTATTGATTTATACTGTTTGGTTCTCACATCTCTAAAATCATAATCATTCTTGCGATTCTAGTACAAAATTAAATTGTGTTAGGTATGTGAAATGGGAACACAAAATAAAACGTAAGTAGTGTACTTCTTTATACTTATATTTTTTAAAACCCTATATAGGTTATTAAAAATAATTATGATTTTCTTTTCAGGATAAGAAGTAATAAGCATAAATTAACTTCGTCACCATGGTGGATTCATGGACTAGACTTGTAGCACCAAAGATTAAAGTCTTTAATATTGGGAAAGCATAATATCACACCATTTATTCTACAAATACTTCATACATTATAGTTTCTAGAGGAAGAAAGGAAAACAATGGAACACTGTGTAAGTATTTATTTACATACATATCTCCATGTCAAATCATCTAACAAGGTAGACTGAAAGAATCAAATTTTAAACATATTTTTATATATTTCATTTATTGTAAAAGTTGTGGTTTTTTACAAAATTAATATCATAAATTCAAGATTATATCAAAAACTTGATTCTTGTAAAAAAATCCTGAATAATATGAGAAGCTTCCTCTGGAGAATAGTGTAGGCTTCTTTCACTTCCTTTTATACATGTAACCAATTGTTTTTTCGACCCCATTATATAATTTACAATGCAAATCTATATAACACTACACAACATGCAACATGCAAGACTGGAGTCATAAGTCCTGAGTTAACTGACAAAAAAATATATTAAGTAAACATATACAACAACATTTTGATAAGATATATTTGTTTACAGGTTGACTAAACAGCGAGTAATGGAAATAGAATAAAGAAGCCTTTCTATTTATTACATTTTTTGAAATTGTTGATTAAGAAGATTTATAAGTTAATGCTGAATATTATATTTTTCTTGCTGTTTTTAATGGTTGTGCAAGATTGAAAAATAAATTTTAATTTGTAGAAAACAATTAAGTTTATAACATGATAGTCTTAATGTACCTAATATGTGTAATTTTTAAAATTTAAATTAATAGAAAGTTAATGTTACCTTAGGAAAAAATATTTTACTTGTTGATTTTTTATTTTCAAGTGAAATTCCATACTACTCATACTATATAGTAAACTAATTTTTGATATTGAATTTTCATTACTGATTAATTATGCGAGATAACAAGAGATATTTAAATTGTAGAAAACATTTAAATTTAAAATATAATAGCTTTAATATAGTGCGTGTAATCTTCTATAAGTTTGTTACATTAGTGAAAATTCAAAGATACATGTTAATAAATTTAAGTCATAAGGTGATAAATTGTGAAAATTATTTATCTATTCTGAGAAGTACAAACATTAATAATAATTGTTAGTTTAGTAAAGTAGATGTGTTTGTATATTTTTTAAAACTCAAATTAATTTTCTTTACAAGACTGCTTCATATTACACACTTTTTATAATTATTCATTTTGTATTTTGTGTGATTTATTCATTTTGTAACTTTATTAAAGAAAATAAAAATTATTTCTCAAAACTTTTCCATATAGTAAAATCTATTTTTATCATTAAAACATTAAATACTATGAATAGTGTGTCATTACACTTATACTTAAAATTAGCCATTGATGACTAAAGTTTCATTTTTATTATATAAAATTATTTAATACTTAGATAGAAGGTTTGCCTAGAGTATATATTTTTTTAAATAAATCTTATACAACACTAAAGTATTTTATTATACCAATAATCCACTAAGTATTGTTACTACCAAAATCACTTCGATTAAAAAACAACAACAAAAGTAACAAAGTTAACACTTCTAAAAGAAAATACTTGTAATTATCATATCGAAGGGTCCTACGTATACTTGTGCAAGTGCAATGACACAACTTTACTGGAGGCCGGATTAAATGTTCTGTAGCTTGTAATCTATACCTTCATATAATAAAATCGTAGGAAAGTCAATGTATGTCCGGGGTAAACTCAAAAAGTACTGCATGGATTTACTTCAAATTTTGCATGAATATTACTAACAGGTCGGGTCAACATATAGGCTACATATTATCACGTTATCACCTACGGGGGAGGAACTGTGCGGAGTAAACAAAGTCTGCGTGAACAAAGTCACGGGCAACAGCTAGTTTTGACATAAATCAATAGAAGTATTTGAAAATTTGTACAAATTTTCAAATACTTTATTACATTAGGACAAATATAAGGTAATTTTAAGGCTTTTGAGGCAAGAAAATGGTTTCCGTTGTTTTGCAAGTTGCACCAGTATACATAGGATCCGTCAATATCTTCTATTATGTAGTCTTCGCATTTCATCCATTTCAATTATGCTATATGAGGGCATCATTTGTTCTTCTAGGATATTTGTCAGTAATATTAAAAATTCTGCAGTTGAAGTCTTATCTGCAAATAATAATTATATTTTTTATTGACATATATTATTGTAATAAACAATTATAACAAGAACTGACTGCCTTTCTGTATGGTAAATTATCTTTAAATGTAGACAAATATAAAATAATAATGTTTACACATGTAGGTACCTAGGTAATTGAGAACTACATGTGTCATATTGGATATTTTAAGTTATGAATATTACAGAAAATAATACATAGTAGTACTTTTTTTTTTTTTTTTTTTAGTACTTTTTAAGTTTATTCGTTACAATCATAAATGTTTTTTCTCTTTATAGATAATAATAATAATAATCTTTATTGTATTGTTAATATAGTAGTATGTTAATCATACATGGAACTTGGTCTGAAAACAACTGATTAAAACAAATACTTTTTTTGACTAAGTATAACTTGAATGGGTAGTAAAAACTCCTTAAATACATAATCAATGCAAGCCTTAGAGGAATAACACATTTGCATCATTATTCTATGATGTAAGCATTGTTGTTGTTTGTTGATCTGTGGCTGTAAGTATTGTGAAAAGTTGACCACCAAGAAAAGGATTATTACTTGTATCCAGCTGAAATTTAACATACACTTGACATGTATATGTAACATATTAACTGTTTAAAAAAGAAACTCGAAAAACTACAGATAACTTTTGAAAAAATATAACTTTATTGAGTTCATCTAAGTCAAATTAGTATTTACTACAAAGATATTCTGTTATTACAGTTAATGAAGTTGGATGGCTGTCATATCTACTAGAAACTAAATTACAAGCCTCTTATGTTCACTTACCTTTAACTAAAGAGGCATGCCTTGATCGGTGTGTGGCTCTAAACCTCAAAATTCACAAGGGTCTATATTATTTAGAGAGCCATGGTTATTGGGTTTATTGAAGCGCTATAGTGATTGGAATGCTCCGTCCGTTGTGTAAAAAGATCACACAAATTTCCTATGTGCCTTCTTTGTATTTTGCAGGCTTGCCGTTAACCGTAGATATTTAGCACATAATAGGTATAATATGGAACTGCCACCACTATTAAATACATATATGCCATACTGCCTGCCTGCCTGCCTGCCTGCCATACATACTACTGCCAACACTGGACCGAAATCTATATTTAATAAAATGAATAGAAATCAAAAAGTTTTGTAATTATTGTATAATTAAAGTATAATAATATGAAATAGTGGATAAGGTTATCAACATTTTAACCAAATTTTAACGAAGTGTCAAATGACAAATCGATAAAATGACAGCAAGGCGTTTCGATCGATAGAGAAAATAACTACCGTCGAGTAAAATTGATCATTTTCTCTTCCTTTGAAGTATCATGTCGAATCAAGTGTCAAATGCGTTAGCGAATCGAGAAAGTGACATAAAAGTCGAGAAAACGAGGTCGATAAAATTTTATCGTGTTGCTTATCCTAAGCCTGCTGAGCTCCGTTTGGAAAATTCTTTTTATCAGGCTTTTCCTAAACAACGAACAGGCATGGCAAACATGTCACTGCCATCGTGAATACTAGGTTAACCCGTGTAGGTCCGGGCCCCTTTAAAGAATAGATGATCTGTCGTTCTGCCAGGAAGTTTGTAAGAGACGTACGATTAACTAAGTGGGTCACTTCCACAGTAGATAGAGTTTATCTCGCCCGGGTCGGTTACTACCGCCTTACCTATTCCTGCCGCAATGGCGTCAGCGTTGTCATTGTAGTGTTCCGGTTTGGAGGGTGAGGTAGCCGGTAAACTTATGCATGAGGCATTAAAACCTCATCACAAGGATAGCAATGTATCATTAGAATCTTTAGAGGCTATAGACGATCGTTATTTCTTTCCACCAGGAAACTAATCTACTTGTTTATTACCTCATGATATAAAACATACAGAGTTCAGCAACGTCTTTTTTGGGTTTGCTGCCAACATCTCATTTATTCCTGTAAGTATAATGACAGTGAGTCATCGTTGTGTTCCAGCTTGAAGAGAAAGGTAAGCAGCAGTGGTGTTTAAACAGCTTAAAGTTTTTTAAGACTTAGCCAAAGCCTTTGACATTGTATCTGTTCCAAAACTTTTAAAAGAGCTAGATATCTTTGGTCTCAGAGGATTTTTTTAAATTAGAATTGGTTTAAAATTACTTAGTGGATAGAAAACAGTGTGTAAAAATTGACTAGCATTTAAGTAGTTTCCAGCCCATTAACATTGGAGTTCCCCAAGGAAGTAACCTAGGACCCATGTTATTTATCTTGTATATTAATGACATTCGTGATATCCAACTTGAAAATGCCAAAATATGTTATGCAGATGTTACTGCAATATTGTTTACATGGAATTATCCTGACTAATGTATCAAGATGGTAGTCAGTAGTATACAAATACTATGCATTATGTCAACTGTCAATTATTAACTTATATGTATACTGCATTACATGTTGGGGTGGTGCAGCTTAGTTTATTAAACGTTGTGCTCTCTACGCTGGGAGTTTCTTGTCCCAGCGTTTAATAATAAAAGTGATGATGGAAAAATCAGATATCCGACATCAGAGGTCTACAAGGAGAGTGGAGCTCTCAGTGGAAGCCCAAGTAGCACGTTAAGCTGTATATATGCTGCATTTAGGTTCATTTTTAAACTTAAAGCTGTATATTAAGCCGTACAAAGGCTGTAGAAGCGCTTCTACAGCCGATATAACACCAAAAAGGGCCCCAAGTTATACAGCTTATTGCGTTATGTAGGCTGCACAATAGCTATACAAGCTGTTATAAACTGTACAATGGCTGTTATTTGGTGTATAAAGAAACTATAACACTAAGGATACTCTCTTGTAACTGTCTTGTGCAGCTAAGCGTTAAATAGGCTGCACAATAGCTGTACAAGCTGTTATAGGATGTACAAAGGCTGTTATTCGGTGTATAAAGAAACTATAACACTAAATATACTCTCTAGTACAGCTAAATGTTCTTAATAGGTGTTTGAAAATGATAAAAAGTAACAATCTGTTTTTGATATTGTATAACATTAATTATATCACGTATCTGCAGAAGCCATAATTAAAAATATGTTAATAAACGATAAATTCTTGGACTTGGAGCAGTATTGAACGGTGTATTCAAAGTGCAAACTCAAATTTACTGTCAAATGTAATATGTTTTCCCTCAAAATACTCACGCGCCAGCGAAATAATGAAGATAACACAAATAAAATCATTGCAAAATACGGTAAGTGTTTGTGTTTAAGTTTATAATATACAAGTATTTATGGTACAATATTGTATATAAAGTATTATAAAGGCATAATGATTATAATATAAGTTGCTTGTTATGATATAGCTTTAGCTATTGCTAAATATATCTTTTATTTAAGAATATATTTCTTTAATGCTGTTTTTAATACACAATAATGGCGACGCTTTGTTATACAGCCTAAAGTGTATTTGGAGGGTGATATACTGCAAATAGCTGTACTGAATCTCTTTTTTATTCTATTATACCGCTATTGGCTTTTAATTACCGTCCAAATACACTTTAGGCTGTACTAAGTCCATATATAAATCTATTAAACGGTCATTGGCTTTTAATCACTTAACTTATGTTTAGAGATGCGTACAAAAATTGAAGAACCCTAAATACAAAACATGTATGTTTGTCACTTGATTTCGCTATTGTGATGTATTGATGTCGGTCGTTTGACTTTACAACTAAACCAACTTATTGTTAACTATAACTTATGAGATATGTATTTCAATCATGTTTTACTTTATTTTTCAGGGAAATATGCCTTATAAAATAATAAAAACAATTGAGAGAAGCCAAAACTGTATTTGCATCGTATCCAGTTTGTGGGAGGATAAAGGTGAATTATAATGGCCAAGAAAACAAAATGATATAACTAAGTTGATCAAGAACGAAAAATCTAGCCCTTTAAATATTGGTCAATCACAAAAATATTTTTAAGAAGAATACGTTATTTCGTGCTTGTGATTTAATATTATTAGTTCTTCAAAGAGAAACACATACTCTCTTGCCTGTAATTGTATCTAAGTATATAATATTTTTAAAACGATTGTAAGTATACATATATACAGGGTGTTGCAAAAGTGGTACAGTAAGCCGAAAGGGGGTGGCTCAGGGGGTCATTCTTAGCAACTTTTGTTTAACGACTTTTGGCAATTCGCGAAAAAAATATTGATTCTCCATAGAAACTTTGTTGGTCACGTGACTTTTCACAATGGAAAAACAAAATTGTTTTTCGTGAATTTTCACAAATCGTTGAACAAAAGTTGTTCAAAATGACCTTCTGAGTCACCCTTTCGACTTACTATACCGCTTTTGTAAAACTCCGTATAGTAGCAAGTTAAAAATAAAAAAAATATAAATATTTTCTCAGTGTAATGATTTTTATTTCTCTTTTTAACTCTTTTTTTATATATTCTTTGAAGAATAGACCTTTCTGCCAGGCAGGTCGTAAAAGACTACCGATGGGCTATGCGAGTCACTTCTATCGTGGTTACTAGGTGATAGAGTTCTGCATTGGCTCGACCGGGTCTGGTACCACCGCCTTATCTATTACTGTTCAAAGAGTCAGTGCTAGTCACTGTCATGTTCCGGTTTGGAGGGTAAGGTGGCCGGTAAACTTATGCATGTGGCATTGGACCTCGCCACAAGATAGCAACGCACCATTAACATTTTTGCTGTCTATAGGCGATGGTTGACTCTTTTCATCAGGAGACCCATCAGCTTGTTTGCTATCTTATGACACTAAAAAAAATCAGTTATTATAAATTACCAAACAAGTAACTTTAATTAAGAAGATAAGCCTAAAAAATAATAAATCAGATAACCTACAATCACTTTTTAATGTTTTTGTTATGGAACGCTTTTCCTTGAACATTAATAAAAATGACGATTGTAGGTTTACCTGAATTAGTAATTTTTCAGCTTTATCTTCATCACGATTACTTGGTTGGTAATTTATAATATTTAAATATTCCTTTTCAATATTCCTCTTGATTTTTTCCACATGATATCAACTATGAAGATATAAAAACAGCAAATAACAATTTTCTCAGTAATACAGCCTTGAGCTGTACTACAGCTGTATATGCAGATTTTTTTAACACCATTGGCTGCAAAACAGTCTACAATTACGCCATAAATATAAGCTGTAGAACGGTGATTGCGTGTCCCATTTTACAGAAACAAGCGTTGAGTGATACTATAATAACACTTAAAACTGTAATAAATTCCCGTGCTAAACAAAATACAGCTAATGTACAGCTTTAAGGATTAAAATCAGCCTAATGAGTTACAAAATACTTAAAGCTGTACAGTAGTGTATTAATATTCAGATATAACGCCTAAAGCTTACGCGAAACTCTAAGAAAGGCCTTGTACAGATTTGGCTGTATAAAAACTCATAAAGGTCTCTTATACCGATAAAAGCATCTTTTTACACCATTGTACGGCTGCAATAGAACTTTAAGTTCTATATGAGCTGCTTTATGGGTATTAAACATGCTTGATTGCTGCTTGGGAGGCAACTATTTATTTTGCGAACAACACGGTCTGTCCGTAAGTCGATATTAGTTTCTCCCGAACATAATACTTGCTAAAGCAGAGAGTATACCGTTTGCCCATACCGCAAGTTAAAACCTATCCTTTTTTTTCAGTAGAACTTATTTACACTTGTCATATTATCTTCTGCCGGGTTTATTCTTTACAGTCCAACGAGGTCCTGGATTCGAAGCGGTCCT
The DNA here is from genome assembly GCA_036924255.1 of Apodemia mormo. Taxonomy (NCBI): domain Eukaryota; kingdom Metazoa; phylum Arthropoda; class Insecta; order Lepidoptera; family Riodinidae; genus Apodemia; species Apodemia mormo. The sequence goes on from JAUPFN010000025.1 coordinate 2,136,011, forward strand.
GTACATATATTCTAAATAAAGGATAATGATTTTAAGTGGTTATACCAAGTTCACCTCGAAATTAAATCGCATGTTGATAAATGCTTATCGTAATGTAATACATTATTAATTTTTTTTACATATTATTAATTACTATTTTAAGTAATTCACGTCGCAATATATCGTCAACATAGATATAATAAATGTTTGTATCAATTATGTTTGATTTGAACCTCTTCAAAGATTCTCTTCTTCAAACACTTCTTCTTCAAAAAAAACTTCAAAAAGGAACTACGTTTGTTTACAATAACAAAGCAAAAATTTTTTTTTATTATCGCTCATGCACAGATAATATAGATCGCACTTGTTTTTTGTGTCTTTAGGATGATACTAATAGCATCGCCGCAATAGCGTCATGGCTTGTCACCGTTATGTTCCAGCTTGGAGGGTAAGGTAGCCGGTAAACTTATGCATATCATTAACATCTTTGGTGTCTATAGTCGACCCATCTGCCTGTTTGCTATCTGATTAAAAAATATCTTATAAAAAAATCTTTGCTCAATTTAGAAATAAGGAAAAGCGTGCTTTGATTAATTTCATGACTTCCAAGTATGGTTCTTTTTAAAATTTACTTGCTATTAAAAATGTCCGTTGAATTCTAATATGGGCTCATTGTACTCGTACTTTGAATTAATTTGATAATTTTGGCTGACGCTATCTTCACGTAGCACTTTGAGGTCGATCTCATCAATATCCTTTACACTTTTTCTACAAAACTTCTTAATTTGGATTTATCATTGCACTCGAATTGGGATAAGACCATATCCTGACTAAACTCATATATAAGTTCCTTCCAAAATAGGTGAGCATATTTCAACATAGCGTTCAGCCTGTCTAACCAAATATATCCAGCCAAAAAATGATGTCATTCAAGTGACTAAAACTTTTCGATTGTTACAAATAACATAATTCTGTCTCAACGCTTTATGCCTTTCTGCATAAAATAATTCATATTTAAATAGGCCGGGCCGAGAATTGACATATGCCTATGTTCAGGTCAGCGTGACCTACCAATAGCACGTACGCCTAGATGATCAGTTTAGTACAACAGCACGTCCGTTCCTGCGGCGTGACCTCGCAATCACACGTTCGTTCTAGATGGTCGGTTCAGTATAGCCTTGCAACACCACGTCCGATCGTTCAGCGTGACCTACCAGCTACACGATGCACCGGTCAGCATATCACCCACTCTCGTCATCATTTGTATCTTATAAATATTATCATAATTATCATAATAAATCAGTGATCAATAAGCAGTCAAACGGGTATCATTTTCCCCCCGTATATCATATATATTCAGCGGCAGGATCACTCACCTATCAGCCTATCAGATATCAGTTTATATCATTAGTAGGGAAAAATCCCTACATTGGGTCTATCATTTTGTACCCTATCAGCATCAGCATGTATCAGCAGCTATCATCTCTATCATAATATAGGTAATGGTAAACATAGGTAACCCCTACATTTTTTTTTGGTCCAACGAGCGGATTATCAGTTATCATCACTATCATCTAGGACCAGCCAGCAGGTCTTGGTCCTCAAGCCTCTATCATCAGAATCATTTTATTATCATCTACACTACAAGCAAAAAGGACATCATCAGAAGGAAACCCCCTACATTTTTTTGGTCCTTCAACCGTCAAGAATCAACGCATCTTTGAATTATCAGGAACACAGCTTTTCGTCAGCAAGACGCATTAAGAAGAAGCTATAAGAGGAATCATTTTATCACAACATAATATCAGCCAGAGGACATCTCAAGACGTTTTTTATATTGGTCACCAGTCACGTCATAGTATACCTTTACCTTCAATACCTTTAGCTTTGATTTATTGTAAGAAGAGTAGCTCAATATTGGTACACCTTTTCGGGGACAGACGAAACGGTTTTATTTATTTCTATGATTATGCTACACATCAGTATCGAGACCATTATCCATTAAGTTTGAAAAGTAGTAAAGCACTTACCGCTTCCCCTTACAGTTGTCGGGCGTGTACTTGAGCTTGTCGAGGGCGATGAGAGCCAGTGTGCCTCCCCACGGCAGTGAGGCGGCCGCGTCCGCCGACAAACTGCGGGGACGCTTGCTCACTCGTGTACTAATGGGAAAAAATTTCCTAGCTTAAAAATAAAAAAAAAAATTACATACATCCATTTAACACACAAAAAGGTGAAAATCTTTTGCAACTTTTTTATTATTGTCTTTTTTGTTTGAATAAAAATATCGATTTACTGAAACAAAAAAAAACGACGAGTCTTAGTGTAATCGGATATTATGATGTGTAACATCAGACATGATAATGTACTATACAATTGAGGTGGAATATAATTATGTAAAGTCAATTTATTCGTTTCTATATATTTTTATTCTAAGCATATCATATCTCTGCGGACTAGTGGCCCGGTGTCGGTGTTGACCACGTGATATCCCGGGTTCGATTCCCGGGTCAGCCAATTCAAAAATGTGTTTTTTTTTCAGTTTTCTGATAAAAACAACGTTGACCTGGATCGGAAAGGGATCACCTATCACATTGTGGGATCAAGTACCTTCGGCTAATTGTTGGTGCACTTGTACTTCTAACTATCCCTTGGGGTATACGGGCGTGAAGATACTTTAGTATGTACTTATGTACAGGTTTAATGATAAAAGGCTGTACGTATTATAGGACACGAAAGTTATTGGTCATATGTAACTTATGAAAAGATAATATTGCTAAACTTCATAGTCAACTTTAACGAAATTAGTGTACTAATATTAAAAAATATGGTCATCGTTCAGACGACAGGCGCTCGCCTTGACTTCCACGCGTCTCGGCGGCAAATCGCTATTTGTTATGGATACATTAAATACTACTGAACGGATTTTAAGTTTTTTCATCAGTATAAAGATACATTGTTACTGAACAAGACAGGCTATGTTTTTACCGAAAGATAGGAAGTAATGTGTATGGTTCACACGGACGAAGTTGCGGAGAAAAGCTAGTTAATTAATACAAATTAGGTTTTATTATGTACTAGCTGTGCCCGCGACTTCGTCCGCGTGGAAAATTTCTAAAGTTTACCGCCACCGCAAGCGCTCAATGGTCAATTCAAGTAGCGCGGGCTCACCCGGTTTCCTTTAAACACGTTTGTCTATTTTCTGCAATCACTCCTATCAAAAGTAACTACGTAGCAACCGAAAGGAAAGACGTTACACCTCAAAAATCGTAAAATAGAGCAAAAACGTAAAACAAGATTGTGCAACATCACAAACGGCATACCACTCAGCACATTTTAGTATTATGTACGAATAAATAAATAAATATGTTTCAATGCATATGCACTTATGCATGTGGCATTAGACCTCGTCACAAAATAGCAACGCACCATTAACATCTTTGGTGTCTATATGCGATGGTTGACTCTTTCCATCAGGAGACCCATCTGCTTGTTTGCTATCTTATGATTACGTTAATTTTCTGTGGCACATCAAGTTACCCCCAAAAATGCAATAATATAGAACCTCTATTTTAATAAGATATATGGCTCACCACTGCTGCTAACGCAGCCATGTCAGTGTGCCACAGTGATCCCCGGTTATCTCCTGATGACCAGCAGCTTGCTGGCGGTGCCCCCGCTACACTCGCTGACGCAGCAGTGGCGAGCCGTCAGTGTCCCACAGTGATCCCCGGTTACCTCCTGATGACCAGCAGCTCGCTGGCGGTGCCCCCGCTACACTCGCTGACACAGCAGTGGTGAGCCGTCAGTGTCCCACAGTGATCCCCGGTTACCTCCTGATGACCAGCAGCTCGCTGGCGGTGCCCCCGCTACACTCGCTGACGCAGCAGTGGTGAGCCGTCAGTGTCCCACAGTGATCCCCGGTTACCTCCTGATGACCAGCAGCTCGCTGGCACCGCCCCCGCTCTACTCGCTGACGCGGTAGTAGTGAGCCACGTCAGTATGCCACAGTGATCCCCGGTTACCTCCTGATGCCCAGCAACTCGTAGGCGGGTCCCCCGCTCCACTCGCTGACGCAGCAGTGGTGAGCAACGTCAGTGTGCCACAGTGATCCCCGGTTACCTCCTGATGACCAGCAACTCGTAGGCGGGTCCCCCGCTCCACTCGCTGACGCAGCAGTGGTGAGCAACGTCAGTGTGCCACAGTGATCCCCGGTTACCTCCTGATGACCAGCAACTCGTAGGCGGGTCCCCCGCTCCACTCGCCGACGCAGCAGTGGTGAGCAACGTCAGTGTGCCACAGTGATCCCCGGTTACCTCCTGATGACCAGCAGCTCGCTGGCTGCGCCCCCGCTCCACTCGCTGACGCAGCCCCACACCTCGTCCCCCATCTCCAAGTCCGTCACCCCCGGGCCTACATCCAGCACCACGCCTGAGGACATACATTTACACCTATTTTTATAACATTATAATGTGACCTTGCCATTGTACAACGGCAACTAACTTTCGAGTCCATCAGTACTCTATCGGTTGTATAGACAAATAAGCCGCGCAGTAAACAATTTGTAAATGGCGGCGGTTAATTATAGACGCGTCAGCAAGATTATTAAATGTCAAAAGTGGTAAACGAAAATGAATTCATTTTGAAAACAGTTTAGAAGGTGTTTAATTCAAATAGTGCAACGGCCATGAGGCTGTATTATATCTGGAGACAACACTTCTAATATCTACATGCAACAAAACTTTAAATTCTGCTGTCATCTTCTGAGGCCCTCTCTTTCTAACACAGGTGTATAAAAAGAGATGGCGAGACCTCATAGAATGAGACATAACGTAGGTATTTGTTTCAAGTGATTAATACGAGTGCTGGCTCCACCTTTACCTAAAGCCCCGTTTTCACTTTGATTAGTACGAGTGTGAGTGTTTAATGCAGGTGCTTATAGTAGTATTAAGATAAAAATACGCGAATACAGCCGTTGATCAGTGCGAGTGATAAGTAATCAGCTTCTATTTCACTTTATATCACTTTTACTACGCTGATTACGAATCACTCGCACTGATCCACGGCTATCTTCACGTATTTTTGGCTTAATACTAAACACCTGCATTAAACACTCACATTCGCACTAATCAAAGTGAAAACGGGGCTTAATACTTCATAGTAGCGGCTTGTAGTAATATGTCGTGGTCAGATCGGAAAATAGCCCTTTTCATGAAATGTTCGATAATTTCATGAAATGGTCGCATTTCATGATGTAAAACTGAAATTGACTAGATCCTTAAATCGTTAACATTTCACCATTTTATCATTCACGATTCACTACACTCAGGCAGCGGCGTGCGCTCCTTGAAGGCATAAATGCAGTGCTTTACTTGCCACTCACAGATATTTTAATAAAACGTTCGTAAGTTTTAGATGACTTTAATTAAAATTAAATAAATGAATAAACAAAATATAACTTAAAAACGCCTAATATTTTATAAATAGCACCTATTTGCAAGCACACAAACATTATGTTTGCCAGGCGTTTGGCGGCTCTAACAGTCATGCCATCGGCAACCGAAGGAGATTTGTTCACATGTGTGTAGTAATTTTGCTATTCGTGCACAGTTTGCAAACACATATATTCATGAATATCTAAAGCGGCGAATGGCGCGACTCCAGCGGCACGCTACGGCGTTCGGGAGTTATCGAGAGTAATCGGAAATGTTTATTGCCTAATGTCTATAATCCGATTAAAAATAATAGATGGAAATCACGTACTGCAGATTATGCATTTTTGTTTGGTAAGGTTTTATTTGTTTAAATAGCAGAAATGTTTTGTTTTGCGGGGACCATTTTGTATCTATTTTTATGTGATGAGCATTGTATATGGTATTTTGTTTGCGCCATATACCTATTTATTATTAGTTTTCTTAGAACATTTTTCATTTTAACATTTGAAAAATTGTACATTATAATAACAGTTTATTACTGAGTTTCTATCATAATTGTAGCGATTTGCTTTTAATAGTGCATTATTTGTTGATTTTTGACGTGACAACGTCTTATAATTCGATAGAGCTGGCTGCACGCACGAAAAAACATGACTCATGCGGCGTTACCTCGCTCTGAGGCGTTCCGTTTAAGGCTTGGAGTACAAGCGAGAGCTTAAGACGTTGTCACGTTCAACTATCGTCTGTAAACCAACTTTACAGACAACCGATTTTTTTAAAATGTCATTTGATTTGAAAGTTGGTGTTGAAAATGTGTGTTTATTAAAAATTAAAATATAACAAGTTCTCAAAATTGTCAATCAGTGAAAAGATTCAAATTGTGTCTAAAGGTAGGCAAGCAATATATACTAGGCTATGGGTAGGCGTATACCCGAGTTACAATTAAACCAGCAAAAAGGAAATATAACTCGTAAGTTTCATGTTAAAAGTTATGAAACGTATAACTGGCTGTGTGGTTGTGTACACACGATTAAATTATATTGTTTTCCTTGCATATTGTTTAGTAATGCTAGTACAGTGTGGACTGATTCGGGATATTCAGATTTAAAAATTTCTATTCCGCGACAAAAGAGCATGACTATACAGAAAAACATCTGGAGGCCTGCTTAAAATTAAATACTTTTGGTAAATCTCGTATTGAAATGAGTATCAACCGCCGCATACCCAGTGTCATAATCCTGTGCACGTCGCGGCGATCAGTCCACGACATATATGTTATTGGATAATTGTAGCAACTGTTATAAAATAAATAATCTAGTCAGATTGATAATTAATCAAAACTTTTTTTTGTACTCAATACAACGCTGCGCAAGTATAGACAAAGTAAACATGTGAGCGAGATAGCATGAGACCAGTCACTACTTACAGATTGTTTCTTTAATTACACTAGTTATAAGCAGAACGGCAGATAACTCACAAAATTCTAAGGTAACAAAATGATAGATCACTATGATAGATATCGTAGCTCTTTGCCTCTCTTCAAAAGAATTTATTGTTCTGTTTGATACATATCGTCAGTTTTGCTTTTGTTTCTAGAAAATAATGCGCCTGCATTTCTAGAAAATACAGGCGAAACATGCGTCTTTACTAACCAATCGCATTATAATAGACCCGAAATCCATAATGTTTTCTCTCTTCTGGACGTAAGGCTAAACTTTAAAAACAAAAGACATAGTGTGTGTATGTGTGTGTGTGTGTGTGTGTGTGTGTGTGTGTGTGTGTGTATGTGTGTGTGTGTGTGTGTGGGTGTGCGTGTGTGTGTGTGTGTGTGTGGGTGTGCGTGTGTGTGTGTGCGGTGCGCGAGTGTGTTACCTGCGAAGCCGCGGCCCACGGTGACGTGTCCGCGTGTGACGAGCGAGCGCAGTGCGGCCCCGCGGCCGCGCAGCACGCTGCGGTCCACGGCGCACACGCTGAACGTGTGTGTGTGGGTGTGCGTGTGTGTGTGCGGTGCGCGAGTGTGTTACCTGCGAAGCCGCGGCCCACGGTGACGTGTCCGCGTGTGACGAGCGAGCGCAGTGCGGCCCCGCGGCCGCGCAGCACGCTGCGGTCCACGGCGCACACGCTGAACGTGTGTGTGTGGGTGTGCGTGTGTGTGTGCGGTGCGCGAGTGTGTTACCTGCGAAGCCGCGGCCCACGGTGACGTGTCCGCGTGTGACGAGCGAGCGCAGTGCGGCCCCGCGGCCGCGCAGCACGCTGCGGTCCACGGCGCACACGCTGAACGTGTGTGTGTGGGTGTGCGTGTGTGTGTGCGGTGCGCGAGTGTGTTACCTGCGAAGCCGCGGCCCACGGTGACGTGTCCGCGTGTGACGAGCGAGCGCAGTGCGGCCCCGCGGCCGCGCAGCACGCTGCGGTCCACGGCGCACACGCTGAACGTGTGTGTGTGGGTGTGCGTGTGTGTGTGCGGTGCGCGAGTGTGTTACCTGCGAAGCCGCGGCCCACGGTGACGTGTCCGCGTGTGACGAGCGAGCGCAGTGCGGCCCCGCGGCCGCGCAGCACGCTGCGGTCCACGGCGCACACGCTGAACGTGTGTGTGTGGGTGTGCGTGTGTGTGTGCGGTGCGCGAGTGTGTTACCTGCGAAGCCGCGGCCCACGGTGACGTGTCCGCGTGTGACGAGCGAGCGCAGTGCGGCCCCGCGGCCGCGCAGCACGCTGCGGTCCACGGCGCACACGCTGAACGTGTGTGTGTGGGTGTGCGTGTGTGTGTGCGGTGCGCGAGTGTGTTACCTGCGAAGCCGCGGCCCACGGTGACGTGTCCGCGTGTGACGAGCGAGCGCAGTGCGGCCCCGCGGCCGCGCAGCACGCTGCGGTCCACGGCGCACACGCTGAACGTGTGTGTGTGGGTGTGCGTGTGTGTGTGCGGTGCGCGAGTGTGTTACCTGCGAAGCCGCGGCCCACGGTGACGTGTCCGCGTGTGACGAGCGAGCGCAGTGCGGCCCCGCGGCCGCGCAGCACGCTGCGGTCCACGGCGCACACGCTGAACGCCTGCACGCGGACCAACACTTCCCCACTGCCCGCGCCTACACAACACACGTGCGTTACACCTCAATACATCGACACATCACACACACCACACAAATCACGCATCATTATCTATAACATGTCGTTAATGTAAAGAAAAACTTTAGACATTTCAATAAGGTACTGGACAGTAAAAAATTATATATTTTTGTTTCACATAATACTTTTTTTATAAAGTAGGAAAAAAACGGACAGGAGTTCCATAATGGTTACTAATAACCACCTCCTATCAACAGCTGCAAAACTAAGGATCTTGCAGGTGGGTTGCCGTTCTTTAAAATATAAGTAAACTTTTTTCCAAGTCATACCGGTTTAGAAACACATCCGCTCGAAATAGGTTTCAAAGAGTAGTCGTGCGAGGTAAAAAATGCCACCAGAATTGGAATGTAGTGAACTACCAAACAACAAAAATGTGGGAGTGGAAATTCAAATCTAGTCGCAAAGTTCAGTACATATGCCATAAGCTTGAAGCTTAGATGTGCCTCGTGCCAGACCCTATCAAAAGCCTTAGAGATGTCTTAAGATACGATCATTACCTCATCACGAACTTTCAAGGCCTCACTACGTAGTCGAATAGCATAAATTAGGATGTCAACAGTCGAGCACCCTCTACGAAAACCATATTAATTGTCATTGAGGAGCTCGTTGGCTTCCACATGTGCCAGGAGAAGCTCCATAATCTTGCCAATTATGAAGATGAATGCGATAAGTCTATAAATGACTGGGTCAGCACGGCATCCCATTCTAGGTATAGGTTGAATGTTAGCAAGTTTCCAGGATCTTGGGACCTAACTAGTTACTAAAGAGAGTCGTTAGAGGTGCGTAACATTTAGTACTACTGTAGGAATGCCATCAGGTCCACTGTCTTTGGTGACTAGACGTCACCAAAGACAGTGGACAACAAACAAACTTCAGCAAAAATTTTAGTACCACATTTTGGTAACAAAATTGGACGATTACTTTTGCTATTTAGACCCAAACATTCTGCGAAAAGTCTAGAAAATTAATGTGATTTTTCTTTAGCGTTGTGTGCCAGAACTTCCACACGTTTATGCAGAGGCAACAAAGAGCGGCAGAAGTTCTTCTCAACCGACTTAGCGAGCGACCAAAAAGCCTTATTCCTAAGGGACAGATGGCTAACTTGGCTCCTATACGGCAAATGTAGTCAAACTGAACTCTTCTGATTTGGTATGCTTGCTTCTTAGCTCGAAAATCCACGACTTTGCTTTCGTCCAAGCCAAATATGCTTCTAGTTTACGCTTTTCAGATAGGAGACAGCATTCAATCTCGGGCGAGCTTTAGTTTCAAGGGATATGTCAGGTAAAAGGATGAAATACACCATAGCTTGACATACAGCATTTGGGACAGACTCGGCGTAATACGATGGATCTTTAAAATAAAAGCAGACCTGCTTTCAAGGATAAAAAGGGAAGAAGTGCCGCATCTCCTCCCAATTTGCCGAGTTTACCATACTCGCTCGGTGTATTTTGGACTGGTATCAGGCGGTGAGTAGTGCAACACAGATTTCAGCACACAGTGATCTGATACGCTAAGGGGTGGTGAAACGAACACCGAATGTTTCTCAGAATCGGTTGTCAGAAGAAAATCCAGGCAATACGCAGTATGGCCCACAATGTCAGAAATGCGTGTGGCGTGGCACATCACTACGTGCCACGCATATCACTATTAGCGGCCGAATAGTCCAGGCGTATGCGGGACGAGGGCTGCGGGCGGCGCGGAACTGCTCCCAGTCGGCGGCCGGCTACGCCGCTGCGACACGAAACTCCATTGTGCCCCTCGCACATCCGCGCGCCGCGCTTTAATGACGCGAAATTACCATTCCTCAATAAATCGACTTTAATCCAAATCGCATCAAGATTTCATTTCTCAAACATCACCCCACCAAAGTGGCGACCCGAAGTGATCTTCACCACTAACAGCCATCTACGCGCCACAGTGATGACCCCGACGTGATTATGGACTCGTGGACGAGTTGAGAGAGACCACATGCTATTATGGATAAACCAATTTTTTTATGCAATTTGCGGCATTGAACGCAATTTTTTTCTGGAATAGAGCTGATTAGACTTGATAATCAATCAATACAAAAATTTGGTAGTTATAAATAATATTGTTTTACCAATTTTTTAAGGTTTTTTCAAAATTTTACAAAATCTCTTAACCGCGTTTGGTTCAAAACGTTTAAACGTTATGAGATGTTTACATACAGACACACATACACACACATATAAAAACAGATATACTGACGTCATTGTGAAAAATAATCGGAAAAGGTTCCTAGGATCTTAAAACGGGGAGATCAACTTCTTTACACTATTAACATAGCGGGAAGTTAAAAAGTAAGAATTAATGTAATCTGTCATATACACTGATTTCTCTGTGCTGGATTTTTAGGTGTTATAAGATCTATCGATTTCGCAACAGTTATAGCGTATAGTAGCACAAGCAATTACCGGGGGAGACAGCGTCCTCGACGAGAATAACACTCTGGTCGGTCTGCGTGTGCAGCGCGCGCGCGTGCGGGCCGGCCGGGGCTCTGGTGGCGGCGCGGAGCCCTATGGCCAGCCCCGCGCCGCCGCCCAGCGCTACGCCGCATACGAAGATCACCATACTGCGCCGCCACACTGGAACAAAATCATTTTTGGAACGAAGTTCCTTATCGCGCCTTGTGAAAGGGGGTTAGGCGGAAAAAATCTTTACGAAAAGTTGTCACGACACTTTTTGCTATAGTAAGGTATTGTAAGCACAGAAATATCCAGCCACTTTAGTTTAGCTTTAGCTCGTGCATTGAAAGTGAAAGAGTCTATCTACTATTTGATTGAGTTTACTTTTTTTCTAGTGCCAAATGTTCGACATTTATGCAGAATTTCGGCCGAATGTCGAATTTCGACCAAAAGTTGAATTTCGACGAACAGTCGAAATTCGACCGTGGGTCGAAATTCGACCGGGTGCCGAAATTCGACTGTGGGTCGAAATTCGACCAGGTGCCGAAATTCAACCGCGGGTCGAAATTCGACCGGGTGCCGAAATTCGACCGTGGGTCGAAATTCTACGAAATCCCTTATCGCGCGTTGTGAAAGGGGGCTAGACGCAAAAAATTCTTACGAAAAGTTGCCACGACACTTTTTGCACATAGTAAGGTATTGTAAGCTGTGCGGCGTGCGGATGTTTCTCTGTCTTTCTCTCTCTCTCTCTTATAGAAAGCAAGCCAGATGTTTTCATTTCTATTTCGCATTGAAGTGTGGTGTCGCGACGATTATTTTTGTTGAGTGTATATATGTTTTTGGTAAATAATAATAAAAGGAACTTCGTTCCATCCGGATGTCCCTAGACACCTCTCAAGTTTTTTTTATATATCACAATAACATACTATCGCCTATAGACACCAATTATTATTAATTATGGTATAGTTATACTACAATTATATTATTACTACAGAGTAGTATAATATCTATACGATAAATAACAATCTATATTATTAATATTACTAGCTGAACCGACAAGCATTGTTATGCCATATTTTTGAATAAAAAAACAGGGGTTGGTGATAGAAGGGTGAAAATTTAGGGTTGTATGTATTTTTAATGCCACATTATAAAATAATAATAAATAAAAAATTATGGACAACTGACAACAAAAGGGGTGGACAACCCTTATCACTTAGGGGTATGAAAAATAGATTTTAGCCGATTCTCAGACCTAATAAATAAGCATATAAAATTTCATAAAAATCGGTGAAGCCGTTTCGGAACAGCATGGTAACTAACATTGTGACACGAAAATTTTATACAGTGTGTAAAAAAAACCCTGTCCGATCCGAAAGAGGCATATAGATTGGTTAAAGGCATTACTGAAGAAAATATTAAAATGAGTTTATTTCTGAAAATAAACAAATATGTCGTTTTTTTAACATTCGTAATTTTTCTTATATTTCCCTAGAGTTAAGCAAATATTTTAAAAATGACAACACCTTGGCGCTGTTTGTTTCATTATTTCGCTATGGCGGCTTTCGCACAAACACCACGCGAAGGCGCGCTATTTGTTTTTCGGATTTTTACAAAGGAACTTTAAACGCGTTTCACACACGCCGCTTGTCCTTCGGTAGCATCCGAATTGCGCGGCATTCTTTGATAATAAAATTTACTTATTTGTAGGTGTTGTCATACTTTATGTATCAAAATACCATTTAAAGTCTTTTTTATTGGGAAAACGAATTATTTAATATCCATAAAATAAATACGCATATGTAACCGTATTACCGTGTTACGGTACTAAATAACACCTTTAAATATCCGACAGGGTTTTCTTTACACACTGTATATAAGATACATGCGAAAGTTTGAATGTTTGAATGAATGGATGTTTAGATAGATGGATGTTTGTTACTCAATCACGCAAAAAGTACTAAACGGATTTAATGAAATTTGGCACACAGATAGATGATGAACTGGAATAGCACATAGGCAACTTTTTATCCCAAAAAAATAAGGTTATCCCGCGGGATTCGCCAAAACTTTTATAATAAAACGGGCTGCACGCAGCAGCTAGTTATATCATAATTAGAATCTCATCATTTTGCTATGAACATTGAAGTAGTAACTTCGAGTAAAAGCTTCACACAATTGAAGTTACAGAGAGAGACCGCCTCGTTGGTCGAATGGTTAGCGACCCTGACTACGCAATCGTCGGGGCTCGGGTTCAAACCCCGACGGAGACAAGCATTTATGTGATGTGCATAAACGTTTGTATTTCCGGGTTTGGGTGTTTATTAAATATATATTCTAGTATTTATATGTATTTCTATGTATTAGTATCGTTGACTAACACCCATAACACAAGCAAATAATTTGCTTACTTTGGGGTTAGATCAGTAAGTGTAATTTGTCCCGTGAATATTTATTTATTTAATTGTAAACATTTTAATAACTTAGTATTTATTTTCAATTAATCTATCAGCAACAGGCAGGATATGTTTATTTTTAAACCTAAATCGGCGCAAGTATTTAAGGAGCATTTCGTAAAGGTGTGACTCTACCGTAACCTCAAAAATACCGGATTTCCTATGAAACAAAATTATAATGGGTTTTAATCAATAAACCTATTTCTTTATATATTCTCCACTGATAGTTGAAATAGGAAAACCTGTAATTAGCTTTACTGTCTATTTGTAAAATTGGATAATGTGACATAACACTGCTGTTGGTTTTCTAATAAATAAATAAACCTAATTATTCTGTTGAGATTCTACTGACATTTTAGACTTTCGAGAAAACCTCGACAAAACCTCAATAATACTTTTGCTCGACCCGGGGATTGAACACGGGACCTCATGATCTAAGCTGAATAGTCTATCTCTAGACCATGACCAGTCATAAATAGACAAATATATAATGAAAAGAGAATAATGCTTAACTTCATAGTAAGCCTCAACGAAATTAGTGTATAATACTCAAAAAATATGATCACCGTGCACAGGCGCGCGCCTCACATAAACACTGTATACACTGAATTTCGGTATATATATGCATGGATGACCATATTCAATATTTTTATTGGATCATTAGGTCAAAATGTAAGCACCAATTTTTTAATTATTCGGTACCAGAATCGAGCACCGAACTCCCTCCTTCAATATACATATACAATCTTTCACTAGTCAACCTGTATGATGTATGACGTATGAGTAGACAATACTAACTGTGATCCTGGAAGAGCTCGACGAGCTCCTGGTAGAGCACCATGGGCGAGAGTGGGGGCGCGCCCTCGCGCACGCGCCGCGCCGTCTCGCGCGCCCACGCGCCCGCGCGCGCGCGCCCCTCCAGCACCAGCTCGTGCTGCCACAGCTCGTGGAACGCCGAGCGGACCTGCCATACCATACCACACATCGTACAACGTGAAAAGAACAAAAGTAGCTTCACGCCTGTATCCCCATAGATGCAGGCAGAGGTACAAGTGTACCCACGATTGAACAAAGATACTGAGTCCCAAAATGTGATCTAGCCTATCGCCATCCGGGCACTTTTCAAATACCGAACGACATTTTTTTCTATCAGAAACTTAAAAACATACATTGTTGAATTGCCCGACCAAGGAATTGAACCCAGGACCTCATGCCGTTAAAATCGACATCGGAACTGCACTAGACCACAGAGATGATATCAATACAATCACAAATAATATATAAAAGTGAAAACTTCTTCAGCCACATTATACCATTTTCGGAAAGGGAAAATCCTATTGGTTCGCGTCAGCATCATCGACATGGTAACATTTAACATATATCTATAGCTAAACCAGAGTTTAATGAACTATTAACTAGAGCAGCTATGTGCAGCTATGTAAGTAAAAGTCGTGCTCCATGTTGTTAACACTCTCTGCAGCTCTAAAATCTATATACTAATAATTGCAACTAGCGAAAATAAAGCTTTGCCTTTTGCCAGAGTTAAAGTTAACCATTCTCAGGACTGCAGAAACCTAATTTTTTAAATAATATCCATTACAAATACATTAAATTAACAATATATATATATATATATATATATATATATATATATATATATATATATATATATATATATATATATATATATATATATATATATATATATATATATATATATATAATATATATAATATATATATATATATATATATATATATATATATATATATATATATATATATATATATATATATATATATATATATATATTTTTTTTTGAAGAGCATCAAATTTTTTATAAAAATATGTATTATTTTTTCCATCTATCAATCAATTTTCGCTGTAAAAATAAAAAAATGTGAATTTTATTCGAAAACATAACTTTGACAGATGGTACCAGTGGACCAAAGCAGGCGACATTAAAATTGACGAAAAGTCATTTAAAGAGCGTGGAATCCTGGATATATTTCAGCAATCAGAATGCCAATATCATTAAATGTGTCCAAGCATTAGAAATTTGAAAAAAATAAAAAATATTTACATGCATTTCTAATGGGAAAAAATCAAATTAAAATGGCAAGCACTTCATACTCGAATTAAGAGCTCTAACTTGGTGGAAATTTTTTTTTCAATATGTAGAACAAAATTTTGCTTGAGCACCTAAAAAAAAAAATGTTTGTCGCAAATGAATCACCCTAATATACACACATATATATATATATATATATATATATATATATATATATATATATATATATATATATATATATATATATATATATATATATATATACTATTTTTCTTTACGGCTAAAGTCTGTGGTCAAATTTAAAGAAGGTTTTTATTGTTTAGTCTGGTCTGGAATTCGCCCAGAGACGATTGCTAGTAATAATAAATCGTCCAAACAAAGTCGAAATCATGCAGCACTAGAGTGTATAATATAGATTGGTGGTCAAAAGGTAATAACCCTAGTAACTGCCATGAATTTCATCACGCTTACGCGTTTCATTCAATGAACTGCATTTAAGTGAAACACAAGTGGGGTAGCGAATGCCATTTTTAGTATGTTAGTAAATAGCAGTGCGTGCAATAGTGTATAATAAAATTTGTTCATAAAATATTACATTATAAACCCAGTATAAACATAGATTTATTATATAGACCGCCCCTTTGGTCGAGTGGTTAGCGACCCTGACTACGCAATCGACGGGGCTCAGATTCGATTCCCGACGGGGACAAGCTTTTGTGTGATGAGCATAAATGTTCGTATTTCCGGGTTTGGGTGTTTATTATTATATATCTTCAGCTAATTGTGGGTGCACTTGTTGTGCCTCTGCCTACCCTTTCGGGGATACGGGCGTTAAGATACTTAAATATATTCTAGTATTTATATATTTATTTCTATGTATTAGTATCATTGACTAAAACCCATAACACAAGCAAATAATTTGCTTACTTTGTGGTTAGATCATTAAATGTAATTTTGCCCTGAATATTATAATGTCACCATAATAAATCTATATTTGTTAATATAGTTTTAAGTATTTATTTCTAGCAGCTCTAATAATTGCCTCTGATTTGTTTTATTTCACTGGAGAGCATGCAAGCTCTCCAGATGAAAAGTTAAACCATCGCCTATAGACACAAACCATGTAAATAGTGTGTTGCAATCTGTATGGCGGGATGTAAAAGCCACATGCATAAGTCCACCACTTACCCTACTCTCTGCCCTATTAAATTGGAACACGACAATGATAAGCACTGATGCTGTTGTGATGGGAAAGAGTAAGGCGGTGATAACATATACCCAAGCAAACTGTCAACCTGACACATCACACTGGATCAAGGTTAGAAGGAAGCAATACAGGTGCCCCAATATACATCTCGGCACATGTATATTTTTGTACCTGCTGTATAATGCTTTCTTGCTACAGACACAGAAATTATTATGTATTCCAAGATATTGATACATTAATATACTATACAATGATTAATTGTCTACGATTGTCTCTTTGTAAGTTGGGCTTCATAGGAAATAAAATTGTTAGTAGAAAACTATGTACCATTTTCCTTAAAACCTTAACTCTATTTCATACAAGATACTGTCATTTATTAATTTAAATGATCTGATATTTGAGTAACAACAATACTTGATTTGTAAAAATGAAATAATGATAATTTATTTACAAAAATCTGGGCATATAATTAAAATAGAACAGTATTTTCTACCGTAACATGATGTGCCATAAAATTGTAATAAGTATTGGTTTCTTGTACATAAACATACATACATACATACATATCTTCACGCCAAATCCCTTACGGGGTAGGCAGAGAGTACCGAGTGCCATACATCACGATCCTTGCAGGCTTGTCGCTTCCTCCACATTCATCACTCTCTTCATATACACACGCCAGTTGCGAAGACTCTTGGCACCACCTTCAGAGAGTACTTGATCAATCTGATCGTGGTATGTCAGTCTTGGTCTTGCCCGGTACATAAACAACCAAAAATTTTAGATTGTGATTGTAGAATGCAATCACCATTGCCCAGATGTTTTGGAATGGCAAAAGTTATATTATGGTGACATACCAAAACTTTTGTCATCTTAATATAAATATTAAATAATTAGTTACATCTGGCATATTATTACCTCAAAAGTACATTAGCAATTAAACTGACACTTAAGACATAACAACTTAATAGTTACGAAATATTTTTGCTTACACATTGTAGTTTCTCTTAACACCAGGCGACGCAATCCATATTTCTACGTTAATCCTTTGGTTATTACATGAACAATTTTTTAAATTTATTGTTACATAGTAAACAAGCAGATGGCTGTTCTGATGGAAAGAGGAAACATTGCCTATACACACTAAAGACATTAAGGGTGCATTGCTATCCAGTGGGTATATGATAATGCCATATGGATAAGTCTACCTATGGATAAGGTAGGTAAGGTAAAGTATACATATGGATAAGGTAAGGTAGCTACCTTCAAAATTAGAACATGACGAAAAGCAGTTATACTATTACCGCACAAACAGGTAAAACTGTAATACCATACATCCGGGTGAGATGTTGCCGAACTTTACCACATAGTGACCACAATGCATACCCAATTTTTCGCCTTTTATCAACTACCTGGTAGAATGATAGACAGTCAATTCTCTAAAGGACCCGGACCAATATGAGCACAAAAGCAAAACATAAAATTACCCTGACAATGGCATCAACAGCTTGTTGTATGACATCTGTTAGTCTTGTCTTACTAGAGTTAGCGGCTTCTTTTGCGGCTTCCTGAAAATCAAAATTTAAAAATTAATTAGAAAGCTTTTGGCCGCGTTTCCGATCCGGTAGTAGTTTAAAAAATGTTGACGCGTCAAAATAACTTGTAAAAAGTTTTATTGAATAAAGTTCTTCTGATTTCTGATTTCTGCTGTCTCTGCAGATGAGATTTAAATACCTATGCTTTTTTCACCTATGTTTATGGTAGGCATATATAACACTTTCAAATTACATTTATATAATGCTAGCTCTTACTCCTGATTACATGAATAAAAAATATAATTTCATTTTGCTCAGTTGGGTGACAAAGTAAAGATAAGCCTATTTTGAACTTGGAATGAATAGTTTTCTAGTGGTTAAATATTTTTCAAAATTGGCCTAGGCGTATTTGAGTTATTCATTGCAAAAATTAAAAACCTACAATTGATTCCTGACAGGAAACAGACATTTGTATGATGAGCATAGATGTCCGTATTTCTATGTATTAGTGCTAGCAATTAGCACCTATATCATAAGCAAATAACTTGCTTACTTTGGGGCTAAATCAATTTTATTCATGTTATTTATTCAGTGATATTATTATTATGCAAAATTACAATTTTTTCTGAGATTGTTATGAATATGTACATCCGATTGTTTAATCTGCACAGACAACTAATATTTTCGAAAAATTTAGTTGCAATGGAAAAATAAATGTTTACAGTTAGTTTGTTCAAATGTAGGATTTGACCAAACCAATGTTAACAAATTTTTTTATATCATAAGGTAACAAACAAGCAGATGACTCTTCTGATGGAAAGAGACAAGCATTGTCTATAAATACCAAAGATGTTAATGGTGCATTGCTATCATGGTGGCGGAGTATTAATGCCACATGCATAAGCATGCATAAGTTAAACGGCTACCTTACCCTCCAAACTGGAACACAATAGTAACAAACACTAACACTGTTGTGGCACGAATAGGTAAGCAGTCATACCAGACCCAGGCGATACAATACAGAACTCTACTACCTAGTGACCACAATGGTAGTGATTAGGCAGTGATTAGGGTCCTACGGGATCAGAATTATACTGGACTGTATTAAAATAGGTGCTGGTATATTCGCTAACAAAATTTAAAATAACAGAAATAGTCAACCGTCAGCGATGAATACAGAAAGTGAATGGTGCGGGTGTTTAATTTTCATAATATAAATATTTATATATTTATATTATGAATATTAAAAATGCAAAAGTTTGTTATGTCAAACACAAGAGAGATCTACTTAACCACAGATTTAGAAACCTACTCTAGCTGAAATTCAAATCTCTCATTAAATAACAACTCAAAGTATACTGTTCCATTGAAAACAATCAGGACCTATGAAATACAGTTGTGGTACAGTTCAGACATAATGTAAAGGCTAATTTCTATTAGGAAAAGACAAAAAGACTTTAAACGTGTGTTCTGTGAAAAAATTACAACAGCCAATAGAGTTTTTATAGAATAGCTGATATATAAGGAGGTGAGCTACCTGATACTAAGTAGAGATCACTGACCATATACATTAACAACATAATGGTTGCCTCTTAAAATGACCTAAGTCAGTTCATTACACCAAGCTAAATATTTTTAATTGGATTTTAAACTTATCTGCCATATATAAAAATCTTTCTAAAAAACAAAATAAAACTGCATAAAGTATCACTCGGCAACAAAGACAGTAATCTGTATGGATCCAGTGAACTAGGTTGCTGGGAACAAGATTAACATATATTTTGCTAACATAATGAAAAACTATGATTAATAAAAGCTTACTTACAGCTTTTATTCACAGTACTTTATAATTAATAACAATTTTAAATAAAAGCTATACTAATACATGGCCAGCATACTAGATACAAATTTAAAAAAAAAAAAAAACAATTAGCTGTATTAAGAATTCCAAAGACACCTGTTAAATGTTTGTAATGTATGTACAGTAATAAAAATGTAAGTACTAAAAATCTAGCTGCAAAATTACGTCAGGGGAAAAAAAGATTTATATGAAAGGAGATCAGTGAAGCACAAACAATGTTATCTTGTACACACATTACCTAACAAATCTTTAGCTATAGAATCATCTTAATAATAACTGAAAACTCATCTTGCACGGTGTTTATATAATGCATTTTTTAAAGTAAATTTTTACTAAATGGTAACTACATTTTTATAAAGAACGGTCATGTGTTTTGGCTGTAAAATAATATTATGTAAGCTTCAGGGTCACACATTAAAGGCGATATAATAACTCCTAGAGGTATTAGAACTAAGTATATCTACATAAGACATAACAGTAGAACATTTTGCTGTGTTGTTGTCTGTCTGCAAATGGTTTAAGTGGAAATCAAGGGTTGTAAATGGTATAAATACGTACATGGATAGCTCCTATTTTTTCTTCGGCCCTGTGCTTTAATTCATCCATAACAAGTACCGTGAGATGGGGGAGGCTTGACTTATATCAATCGTACTGTTACTTCATACCCAAACTAGTTCAAAATTTAACCTTTGGCCACAGTCCCATTGCAAATCTTGTCTCAAAATAGATCTTCGTTGACAACATTAACTTACAAACCAGCGGTTTATTTAATTACAATCACGTAAAAATAGGACTAGTTGTGACATAAAGTTTTCTTCTAATCATCATTGACGAAATATTTTTCAGAATAACTTACACTGGAATTAATTTTGTTAATATAGAATACAAACATAACCTCCATTCTGATGTTTTGACATATTACTTTATGACAACTGACAGTTGACACATGCTTTTGACATTTAACAATTTTTTTTATTATTTACACAGATATCTAAAACCGAAACTCGAAAATATTGCCGTGTTTTGTAACGGCGTTTTTCTTCAAAATGGTGTTGTTTTAAAACCACGGTTTAAAACAAATGAGATTATCCGTGTAAACTCCTATCCTATTATTGTTAGATCATGTCTACGAGCATAGGTACTCGTAGAATGATTTAGATTTTAGAAAAAATACGACCAACCATTGATACGTACGACCAACTATCTTTTTGTTATATTTATTAAGAAGTTCATTTCACAAAACATTGCAAGTATTTGTTAAAACGAAGATTTTCCAAAAAAAGTTAAATCAGGTTTCATATCATTACTCATTAGAGTACGGTACGAATACAACTTTGAAATTTAATATTTTAATTTTTTGCTGGACTCCGAATGCCTTCCAAACATAGCAGCATGTGCTTAGGTTCTACGACTTATTAGCCACGAGCTTACATAAAATGTCTTTAAATTCCTTCAGCAGCTTTATTTTTTGTTTTAATGAAATCTATAAAATATTGCGCTACTTGTACCTATACTTGCTGGTTTTCAGTAACTAGCAGTAACTACTTATCTTAATACTAGATTGACTTACTTATACTACTTATTTAAATAAATTTTGGTTAACTTTGTTTTTCAAAACTCTAATTTTAATCGTAAGTGCAACAAAAATATGAAATAATTCAGCATTTAGAATAATTATTATTAGTGTCTTTTTTTATTAAATTATACAACAAATCATTTATCATTCTTTTCAGGATTTTTTATGATTTTCAGATTTTTCAATTTTTCGGTTCCTTGCCTGCGCTGGCCGGTATGCTATCTGCGGAACTAGGTATATATTAAACTTGTGGGAGAATGTATGCGAGCGCCGACCACAGCGAAGTGTGAAAGGAAAAAGTAAGGCGGAAGAACAGGATAAAAATTTAAATCATGGACAATTGGCAAAAGATAGGTGGGATATTTCTGAACAAGGGATCTTTGTAAATGCTTTCCAGATGTAAGGCGTAGAATAAAATACAAAATATGAATCGAGCTTGATCATGAGACGGTTCAACTTATGTTAGGACATGGGTGTTACAGGGGACGTTTGAGGGATTTGGGGCTGTCAGATACGGGGCTTTGCTTCTGCAGCACCGGAGTGGATGAATACCGGGACCACGTTTTATGGGAGTGCCCGCTGAACACAGACATAAGGGGCGATACGCTTGGGACAATGGAGAGATTTGAAACGGGGCCGAATTACTTCCCGAACTACTGGTAGGTTTATCGGAGAACTTTAAAGTGTTCAGGGAGCACGCGCACCGGTGGCATAAGATAAGGAGACCCTTGGAGATAGAAGAAGAGCTATAGCGTTGAAACTTTGGCGATTGAGCAATGTATATATGTAGTCTGCCCCTTCAGGGGAAACATGCCATTATAGGGGCAAAGGTTGAGAAATACATAACCTGTAGAGAGAGAAGAGTTTCGCTACGAAGAGAGCATAGCAGACGTCGTACAATCTCCTTAAGATTGGGCCCGTTCAACCATGAATTGGTCAGCATGGCCATGGGAGGTGGTGGGTTTGTGCGGGCCCCTTTTGAAGAATATACCATATTTTGTCCTTTTGCCAGGCTGTTCGTAAAAGGCGATCAATCCTCTAACCGTTTCATAATCATTGTGATAGATTTGCCCAATGTTTCGTATAGATTTGATATCACTGCCTTATCTGTTCTTGCTACAATAGCACCAGTAAAATGTTTGTAACCGTACAGTACTACTCAAGTTTCTGAGTAAAATGACTGTGATATACGGACGAATAGGTAGACAGATACAACGTAATTATAAGAGTTCTATTTTGTGCCATTTGGCTACGGAGCTCTAAAGTATTTTCATGCCAGGTTCCCTTACGGGATAGGTGGAATAAACCAAACGTCTGTAGACTTTCCAGTTCATCACGATTCATCGGTTTTTCGGGTGTCGAGATGAGTGGCGATCCCGATTTTCGCATTTTATCGACCTATTAACGATTGTCAACTATTTCTACTAGGTGGTAGAGTTCTACATCGGCTCGACCGGGTCTGGTACCACCGCCTTACCTATTCCTGTCGCAAAACGTCAGTGCTAGTCACTGTCGTGTTCCAGTTTAGAGGGTAAGGTAGCCGGTAAACTTATGCATGTAGCAGACTCTTTCCATCAGGAGACCCATCTGCTTGTTTGCTATCTTATGACATAAAAAAAACAAACAAAAATTTCTAGTTGGGACTGACAGCTTTACGTGCTCATCCGAGGTACGGGACTGGTAAGACACCGCCTGCCAGCTGCTACTGAGATTTGTATTTTCGAGAAAAACCTCAATATTCCTTTTGCTCTACATGGGATCGAACCTGATGATGAGGTCTCCTCGTGATCTGAATCGAATAGCCTGTACCCCGAACCACGAGGCTCCTAAATTCCTAAAAACTTACGAAACCCTAAAAAATGTAATTATTAAACATTTTTTTAAGGAGCCTAAAAGAAACGTAAAAATGAGGAAGTTTAGACATAAAAGGACAGTTTTAATAAAAAATTTATTTTTACAGACTTAAATTATATAGTATACTATTATTTAACTATTCCATTTCGAGTTGGATCACATTTTCAGCGCTGTCCGCACTTTCATCTTTATGAACATTGTGAAGAACTTTGTCAATCCAAGCCCGACTGTATGAAACCTGTAAAGTTAAATACTTATTAGGAAAGGGGGCTAGACGGAAAAAAATCTTACAAAAAGTTGTCACGACACATTTTGCTAAAGTAAACTATTGTAAGCTGTGCGGCGTGAACTTCGTTCCATCCGTATGTCCCTTGACACCTCTCAAGTTTAATATTAATATTACGAGTATAATTGCGAAAATTTGAACGTTTGGATAGATGTTTGTTGTTCAATTACGTAAAAACTACTGAAGGGATTTGAATGAAATTTGACACACAAGTAGATGATGTCCTGTAATAGCACATGGGCTATTATCAGGTCAGTAAAATACGATAATGAGGATTCATTACCGTATTTTACTGACCTGATAACAATTATCGACTTTCGCTATCGATAACCGGGACCGACAACTTTATGTGCTCTCCACTCATCTCGCCATTCAACAAACAGGTGAATTGTGGTGAACCGTTGTCTTAATAGACGTCGGTTTGCTCTGCCTACCCCGCAAAGAAAACCGTGCATGATTTTTTTTTATATCATAAGATAGCAAACAAGCAGATGGGTCTCCTGATGGAAAGAGTCAACCATCGCCTATAGACACCAAAGATGTTAATGGTGCGTTGCTATCTTGTGGCGAGGTCTAATGCCACATGCATAAGTTTACCGGCTACCTTACCCTCCAAATCGGAACACGACAGCGACAAGCACTGACGCTATTGCGGCAGGAATAGATAAGGCGGTGGTACCAGACCCGGGCGAGACAGTGCAGAACTCCACCACCTAGTAGCCACGATGGTAGTGACTCGATAGCCAATCGGTCGCTTTTTACGACCTGCCTGGAAGAACGGCAGTTGGCCTATTCTTCAAAGGAGGCCGGAACCAACACGGCATAAATGATGATATGATGAAGATACTTTAGTAAGATGATATAGGTACCGGGGATGACTAAGCTTGGCATACCGTGTTCAGATTGAACAAAACAGCAAATACAGCTCAAAGATGTTTAAAAATTCTACATAACCAGCGTTTTTGTATGAAGAGATGTGTAACACTTAGTTCTCTCTACAAACACAGTTAGGGATCTGGTGTGGATACATGTATACCTATAGAATAATCTAAATAAATTACCTTAGCGTATACTCCAGGCTTGGATTTGTAAGAACATTCTTCGATTCCAGAGAAAAGAGCTATGCCGTAGAGCGTGCCGAGTTTGTTCATTCCGCTGAAGTGAACTGCTGGGTTGCCAGTATCACCCTAGAAGAATGTCTTGTGGTATTTTTTATTTTTTTGTGCTTGCTTAATTCTACCATTGCCATCCCGCCATACAAATAGCAATGCTCTATTAACATCTTTGGTGTTTATAGGCGATCTGTTTCTCTTTCCATCAAGAGAGCCATATCTTGCTTGTTTGCTATCTTATGATGTAAAAAAAACTTGTCATTAACATTGTAACTACTAGGCTCTGCCGTTTTTCCTAGGTTTATTACCACCGCTTTATCAATTTCTGTTGCAATAGCGTCAATGCTTGCCACTCTCGTGTTCAGATTTGCAAAAGTAGCCGGTGAATTTGTGAATGTGACATGAACATCCCGCCGCACGCAAGTTTACGATTCATATCTCTCACCATCAGGGGAACCATCTTCCTAATTGCTACCTATGATAAAAAAAAAACTAAAAAATAAAAGAACTTACAGCACATAAAGCTATTTTTTTCTGCAGACTCTGCAAGCACATGTGGTCTACTTGCAACTGGTAGTCGTTACCGTATTCAACCCTACACTCCTTTTTGGGGATCTCACGGACCAGCATCCGCCTGAGCTCCTGGTTCACACCTTCGCGAATTTGTCCTGTCACCTGCAGTATATAATAATTTATAAGAAAAATAAATATTTTGTGTAGGTAATAAAAAAAAAACAGAACTGATGTAAGGTTTGTACCAATTGTAGTGGTGGAATCATCCAATGGTACACCGCTAATATTTTTTGAAAAAAAAATCAGGTGGCCACCTGTCGTTCCCACTACTGTTACTTCTGTAAACCAGAATTAACAGCGACAACCGTTCTAGCCACTGAGTTGCGAGGTGCCCTGGGAAAAAGCTAAGCTACCTTGGTACAAGCAATGATATAAATCAGAAGTATATAGGAGGAGTAGTAAAATACATCCGGTTTAAAGCTGATATAGAAAGAAGAGTGTTTGCAGGGAAAAGAATGAATATAGAGTTACGAAAACTTCCTTCTTGCACTGCTTTATTTTTTACAAACTTCCAAAAAAGGATATTAACAATTAGTTGAAATCTTTTTATGTATGTTCACCGTTACTCGAAGACGCCTGAAACGATTTGAAACATTCGTTTTTTTGGTGGTCCCATGTGGACCCATTTAAATTTTGTGATGATTTGATGCGGCATTTCAGAGATAGAGGAAAAGGGAAGTCAACTGTTTGCAGTTATACTGCATCTAAATTATTTGCTTATGCCAACGCTATTGTACGGATAGGAAAACTAATTGTGTCAGAAAGGGCATACTTGAGTTTATTTTAAAGAATATAATGAAAAAGTAAAAAATATGCCGTAATCATGCGGAATTAATGAAAACATTTACTCATCTTATAACTCTAAATCCGCGGCTGCTTTTACTTAGCATAATTATGATTCTTATTGTTCTTACCACAGATCCGTATCCTGTGACGACAATTTCCCCATACAAAGATGGCGGCTCGCTGTTTTCGATCGGCAGAAGTACTGATTGTATTCTTGCACCGTATTTTAGTTCAATGTTTGTCTGAAATTTAAACTATATTTCAAAAGCACGCATATGATGATGATATATTTCTTACATCTTGGGTTAGGGTTTAGATAGTTCCGCTTATGAAATGAGATAATCGCCCCTATAGACAACAAAGGATTTCATTACCATCCATGTGGCAAGAATGAAATTCTATATAGGTACATAACGTTAACGGCTTGCTCTCGAAACCAAAACACGACAGTGATAAGCATTAAATCCCGAGCAAGGTGTTCTAAAACTACCACCTTAGGCGAAATGGTGGTAGCACTTTGACATTCGTTTCCTTATTATAATCTAACGAACAGCAAAATTGAGTCATTCTACAAAATTGTAATCATCGCGTTAACGATAAACGCCGACGATGTTAACAATAACTATTGAAGTATTAAAGGTAAGCATCAACCAATGTTTTTGACAGCTATTAGGTATTGCCGACAGAAGCCGTTGACGCGACCAAAGTAGTTACGTTTCCATAGATGCCAGTGGAAACCATTGATGCTAGCTAAGATCGTGAGATCCTGGGTTCTATGTAAAGGACGGGGAAAAGTATTATTAAAGATTTTTGTTACATACTCAAAAACAGAAGTCTCAAAAACAGATCTTGTTCAGACCCAAGAAAATTTTCAATCTCATAAACCTACATTTTGATATTTTATTAAACGCTTACCTTAACAAGCGCTAGATTATGATCTGGATAGTATTTATCCACGTGGTAGCTGGGGTGCCGCTGGATATCAATGATGGAGACGATGTTACCCCCGTAGTCTCTGAAGACTGAACCCACACGTATTGTTACCTCATCCAGTTGTACACTACAAAGAATAAACCGAATTTTTATGCCTGCGGTAATGATTAAGAAGTTTAATTTCTTGGGTCAACAAAAATTAGATTTTTTATCAAGAAATTTCAAAACTCAGCACAAAATAGCTAATTCAATAATCATTAAATTAACGAAGTCAATATTTCTATTAACCGATTAAATATTAAGTTAACTTTGAAAATTGTTAACAGACTTATTAACTTCCGTTAACTTATCTTAAACCCGTTAATTTTTTGTAAAATACCCACTTATTACTTGCCAAAAGGACACCGCGTCGCCCACACTGTATCGCTAAACACACGTTCTAATAATATAAGAACGTTAAGAAAAATCGTCACGCGCAGTTGCGAGCTAGGCGCTAAAGCCCCGTTTTCACTTTGATTAGTGCGACTGTGAGTGTTTGATGCCGGTGCTTAGTATTAAGCCAAAAATACGTGAAGATAGCCGTTGATCAGTGCGAGTGATTCGTAATCAGCGTAGTAAAAGTAAATAGATGCTGATTACTTATCACTCGCATCGATCAACGGCTGTATTCACGTATTTTTATCTTAATACCTAAGCACCTGCATTAAACACTCACACTCGTACCAATCAAAGTGAAAACGGGGCTTAATACAAAGTGCCGCGAGTATAATGCTGCGGCCGCACTCGCATCTTTCGTCCCGAAAATATTAGGGCGCTAAGGCACACGCAGTCAGAATGTATGCTATGACAGCCGATTATTATCGGTCGGACACGGTAAATGCACATCTGCATTTACCGTGTCCGACCTATTCCGACCGATTCCGACCGAGTCCGACCGATCCGATTCTTATTCAAGTGAACTAGATGACAGGTCTACTATCCAGATCATAATCAAGTGAACTGGATGACAGCGGCGAGAAGGCGCCGCGGGGCCATCTCGCCGCTAGGGGGATGTCAGAGCGTTAAATCGCGCCGCCGAGCCGCCGCGCCGCAGATCGCCGACGTCCAGTTTGAGGCCTTATTGAAGTGAGTGGGGGTGGCCCCCAATATGAGTCTTAAGAAATATCTCGCAACAATATGATTTTAAATACAAAAAAAAAACGATATACTACGTTCATCTGTTTTGGAGTAATGATACTCAGATGGATAACGCCCTGTTTGCATCGGCGGTTAGAAAATTATGTAGTATATAAGGGACACATGAGTACTTACTAGTCAAAACATTGTGCTGCTGACAAGACCCACTGGTTCCCAACAATGGCGCCACCACACCAATGCTTATTGTGCAATCTAAAACATATGTGATGGTAAATTACACCATAAGGGAAAAATAAACTATAATAATAAATAACACTGTCTATAATGGTAAGTTATAAATAAATGGTAAAGTTCTCTGCAGTGGTTATTTACACTTTAATGATATAATGACTATTTATACTAATATAGTAAATTACACTACAATTATGAAAACATTACAGTAGTAAATTACACCACAATGGTAAATTATTTTACCATGCTGAATTACTCTATGATACACATAATAGTAAATTACATTACAATGTTAAATTCCGTTATAATGGTAGATTGATAGTAAATAACCCCATAATGGTAATTTACACTATAATTATATATTACACAGTAGTAGTAAATTACACTTAATGGTAAATTATTTTCACAAGTTCAAAGTCAAATAATTTTCAACAGATGTCTGTATCAACGGGAAGACATAAATATTACGAGCTGTAGTAATTTTTACCAACAGGTGAGCTCACTATATCTGCCCCTTTCTTAAAATATAATTTTTATACCTCACAGACGCTGTGTATGGATAATCTTCAAGACACACCAGGCCCAACTCCGTAGTGAGACGTTTTCTTCTGACATGTGTCAAATCTTTCTCTCCTCTCGGCGGGAACTCACATTCCAAATCTGTTGTTGAAACTGTTGCTGCTAGAACAAAATGATTTTAGTTGTTTTAGTTTACAGCTGTAAAGTCGCTGCAAATCGTTTTTCTATTCGTGTTTGCGCGGGAATCCTAGTTCCGTTCCTTCCGTCTCTTTCCTTCCTGCATCCATCATATGTTCCTCTCACTTGGAGGAAGATGGCGCCGCTGAATCGCCACACCGCACACGCTCATACGCCAGTTCGTTGGTCGGCCGCGTCACGAGTGACCGCATACCTGTACGCTCACAACGTCTTTGACAAAAGGCCTAAACGGAACCGCTCGCGTCACGCCGCGCTGCAACCGTCCGCTCTCTCGCCCTTCTCGAGGAGCAGCTGGAGCGAGCTAACCGCAAGCCGCGATAAGTGCAATCCACCAGGTGAGTTCTTCATCATTCTTACCTTCTATCCTATCATACAGTCCACATTGCTACAACCTGCAACCCGTCGCATTTTGGTATAACCTACCTCCGCATACGGCGGGACCAATTCGAAATAAGGCTTTAAAAAGCTAACATTATCGTATCGCGAACGAAGTCGCGTTTGGTCATCCTTGCAGAGTAATTATTAGTAATTGGCCACAGTATTTCTCGTATTCAGCAATACTTTGGACGACGAAGCACTTTTATCAAAGGAGAAATATTAAGAAAGGATTCTTTTAGTGTGGATTTGAAAACACGTTGACTTTGATAACGATCTGTTGTCGCCCTCGCATACTAGATGTCGCTACATGTACATTCACAATTTATCGACCGAAATATCGGCGGGCGTAACTGTTTTACCGACCAGTTTGTATCTACTTAGATGGCGCTGCCGAGCTTGTTTCTCGTACAAGTGGCGGGGAAGCCATAGTATAACCGAAAGTGTTGAGAGAACGAAATCGGTGAAATATGTTCAGTCGTCTTTTGATTCTGGTGCAGTGAACATTAAAAGTCTCAGTAAATTGTGTGTTATTACTTTTGTGAGTAAATAAGTGTGATTACTTTTGTGAAGTTATCAAGTGAGTTGTGTTATTTTATGTTTAATTTAATGATTAATGCTAGCAGTGATTTATATCTTATTGGATCGTTTAAGAAATGTAACGTCAGGTTAAAATAAGTATATTTGTCTGAATAAAATGTGATATTGTACTAATATTTCTTATTATTATTCTATATCAGAAGTTGGCTTGTTCTACGCCCACATAATGCCACGTTACCGCAAAAAGAGATCTAAGAGGACACCTTCAACTAGTTCGAGTGCTTCGTGTTCAAATTCAAGTGACAGTAACAGTGATAATAACAGACATTGGCATAAGAAAAATAAGCGACGCCGTATGCGATCACCTACCGTAAGTCAAAATGTTTTATTAGCATCAGTGATTCCTGAATTTGATCCTCTCGTGGACAGTATCGATATGTGGATAAATGTGGTTGAATCTAATGCACGTGCTTTCGGATGGTCCGATAATATGACTAAATATCAGGCGTTACAAAAATTACGTAACACCGCAAAAACATGGTTAGACTCTTTACAAAAAAATGAGACAAAGTGGACCACGTGGAAGTGGAAGCAATGGCGTGACACCTTGTCTGATACATTCCAAATTAAACGTAACATGTTTAAATCATTAAAAGAATTAGTAGAAGCGAAACCATTAGCTAATCAATCTTTATATGAGTTTTATTTTTTACAAAAGGCTAAAATTGACAGGTTACAGTTAGATTTTCGTCAGCAGGATATAATTTCAATAATTGTAGGGGCTATAGGTGACACAAATATTAGCGTTGCAGCTGAAGCGGGTAACTTTCGTTATTGTGATGACTTAGCCTCCTTTCTTCACAGTAAAACTTACGCAAGAGCTGAAAAAGAAATGCCACAAAAATCAAATTCAAAACCGATATTACGTACAGGATATAATTGCAAAATAGATAATAAAATGGAACCTTCTCCTAGTACTAGTAATTCTATAAACCAGAATAACTCTAATAATCTGAATTTGACGTGTTACCGTTGCGGAGAATTGGGTCACAGAAGGAACAACTGTAGTCAAAAGGAAAGTGTCAAATGTTCCTTCTGCAATAAATTGGGCCACCTTGAAACTGTTTGTAGACTAAAGCAACGAATAAAATCTGATAAAAACTTAGAAGTAAAAACTATCTTGGATCCAAAATCAAAACAAAAATTTTACAAGCAGGTCTTTTTAAACGATATTCAATATAAAGCATTTTTTGATATGGGAAGCGATTGCTCTTTAATAACGAGTGCGTTAGTAAAAAAATTTAATTTACAGCCATTCCTACTTAACAATCCCATTAATTTAGTAGGTTTTACAACCGAGTCAGGTGTACAAGTGACTGAGGCTGTAGCAGTTAAATTTAAAGTAGATAATGTAGAACTAATAATCACGTTGTATATTATCGATTCATTATCAGGTTGTGACATTCTTATTGGCAGAAATTTTACGGAAGACACCAGCATAATGTATGTTCGTGTAGGGGAGACACTAACCTTTCGGTCAGTAGAGAAGTTAAACGTTTGCAATGTAACGGCCAACTATGATGTATCTCCTGACCAACAAGTAATATTAAATAATTTGTTTTCAAAATATCCTAAATCAATTTGCAAAGATTTATCATGCTTAGGAAAGACTTCCTGTGTAGAACTAGAAATTCAGCTGACTTCTAGTAAGCCGGTTTGTCAACGGCCATACAGAATGTCTGAATCCGAAAGAGCAATTATGCGAGAAATAATAGATGATCTCTTAAAGAATTCAATTATCCGTAACAGTAATTCTGCCTATGCAAGCCCGGCTTTATTGGTGAACAAGGCATCGGGAGAAAAAAGGTTATGTGTTGATTATAGACAGCTAAATAAAATCACAATAAAAGAAAAATACCCCATGCCCATGATAGAAGACCTCATTGACAGATTACAAGGCTGTAAATGCTATACATCTTTAGATTTGAAAAGTGGGTACCATCAAATTCCTATAAGGCTAAATGACGTTCACAAAACGGCATTCATAACTAATGATGGTCACTTTGAATATTTAAGAATGCCTTTTGGCCTTTGTAATGGGCCTGCCGTATTTCAAAGATTAATGAATACCGTTTTGGGGAATCTGCGTTTTGGCAGAATTATCTGCTATATGGATGACCTATTAATCGCAACTAAAAGTTTCGAGGAAAACGTATTGTGCTTAGAGATGGTATTAGATGTGTTTGTAAGAAACGGTTTAACAATCAATTTGGACAAGTGCTGTTTTTTTAAGGACCATATCACGTTTCTAGGCTATGATATTTCGGACCAAGGTATCCGACCGAATACTCGCAAAATTGATGCTATCTCTAAATACCCGACTCCAAAAACGGTTCATCAACTAAGACAGTTTTTAGGCTTAGTAAATTATTTTAGAAAATTCATTAAAAACTGCGCTCTTTTATGTAAACCCCTAACTTCTCTTTTAAAAAAAGAAGCAAGCTGGCGATGGGGTTCGGAACAAAATAAAGCTGTTAATGATTTAAAAATTGCACTCGTTCAAAACGCGGTTTTAAATGTATTTAACCCAGAATTACCAATATATCTTTATACTGATGCAAGTCGCGATGGCATAGGGTGTATTTTAGCACAATTAACTGATACTGGTGAAAAACCAGTTCACTTCTACAGCCGCCAAACCAATAACGAAGAAAAAAACTACCATTCCTTTGAATTGGAACTGTTGGCAATAGTTGCTGGTTTACAAAAATTTCGACATTATTTAATCGGTACTAATTTTACAATTATTACGGACTGTAATTCTGTGAGATATGCTCTAAGCAAAAAAGAAATTGTGCCACGAATCAGTCGATGGGTTCTATACACACAAGATTTCAATTTTGATATAGTTCATAGGGCTGGGTCACAAATGCAACACGTTGATGCATTAAGCAGAAACCCAATTGATAATTTACATAATAGTGAAATAGTTTCTGAATCCGTTAACAACATAACTGAAGGGGACTGGCTTTTATCTGTTCAGCTACAAGATCCTAGTATTTGCTGTATTCGAGATATATTACAGTCAGGGGAAGCCGAAACAAATAAACAAATATTTAATAATTATGAACTTCTAGGCAACAAAGTTTATAAAAGAACCGAATTCGGAAGACGTTGGTTGGTACCAAAGCAGTGTGTGTGGTTCATAATTCGGGCTAATCATGATGATGTAGGACATTTTGCTGTTGATAAAACGATAGAACGAATTAAGTCAAAGTACTGGTTTCCACATTTAAAAAAAGTTGTTACAAAATACATTAAAAATTGTTTAAACTGTATATATTACAAAAATATTCATGGCAAAAAACCGGGGAAATTGTATCCAATACCTAAGTATGCTAGGCCGTTTCATACACTACACGTCGACCATTTGGGGCCATTTGTGAAAAGTTCCCGACAAAATAGCTATCTATTAGTTATAGTAGACTCATTTACAAAATTCGTTTTTATTTCTGCAGTTAAAAATACAAAAAGTAGAGTAGTTATTAATGAATTTAGTAAAATTTTTAAAGTATTTGGAAATCCAAAAAGGATTATAAGTGACGCAGGTAGTGCGTTTACTTCAAAACGGTTTAAAGATTTTTGTAAAGATCGAAAAATTAGAGATCATGTTATTGCTACCGCCGTACCTCGTTCAAACGGTCAAGTTGAACGCTACAATCAAACAATTTTAGAAGCTTTACGTAGTATGGGGGCTGACACCGATAATAACAGGTGGGATCAGCACATTACAAATATTCAGCAAGGTATAAATAGCACGATTAATAAAACCACGTCTGCTGTTCCGAGTGAGGTCTTTTTCGGGTATAGAATCCGTATGGATAATGATGCTATCACTGATGATGATAATGAACATTTTGTTGACGTTACCGCGTTAAGAAAAGAAGTAGACATTAACATCAAAAATAATGCCGAGAAACAAAAGGCATCGTTCGACGCCAAAAGAAAAGATGCCCACATTTATACAGTCGGAGACTTGGTGGTTCTTAAAATTCCAGGTCACTCTAACGAAGGTCAAAGCACTAAACTTATGCCTATTTACAAAGGTCCTTTCCAGATTACAAAAGTATTAGGTAATGACCGGTATCAAGTAAGCGACATGAGGGGTGCTGAAAGATCATCCCGGAAGTATGATGGGATAGCATGCGTAGAAAATATGAAACCGTGGATACATATTGCTGAATAAGGCCGGATGTTGCCGGCTTAATCTATTTATGAAAATTGGTAAACACTATTTTTTTACATATTATGATTTTAACAGTAATGATCTAAAACTTAATACTCGTAAATTCTTATGTACTACGTTGCATCGAAATTAGCTGTGATGCACATGTCTGTAGGTTGCAGTAGTCTCTTGCCATCATGAGAGTAGTCCGATAAAAAAAAGGGAGACTGTCTAGTGTATACGCTTCAAACATTGTATTGTAAGAGTATGTTTATATTTGAGCTTTCGCAGCAACAGGAATCCATTGTGAACGCTGTTGTAATGGTGATACACGGCTAGAGTGTTAACTAGTCCAAGCCATAGTAGATGGAAGATGTTGATCGTAATGGAGTAACATTCTCAATTATGGCGATACAAGACTAGAAGGATACCTAGTCCAAGCCATGAGAAGTTAACCATTAACGAGGCAGCATCCAACTCAAATCAAACATACAATACATATACAATGAAAAACAAAATATACGATACATATACTGGTTGGGGATCAGTTACAAACAGGATTTGTCAGATTCTAATACTTAATGTTTTTCAGCGTTACACCAGACCAATACGCTGTTCAGGGGCGAACGCGTAAGCAGGAAGGCCGAATGTTGTCGCCCTCGCATACTAGATGTCGCTACATGTACATTCACAATTTATCGACCGAAATATCGGCGGGCGTAACTGTTTTACCGACCAGTTTGTATCTACTTAGATGGCGCTGCCGAGCTTGTTTCTCGTACAAGTGGCGGGGAAGCCATAGTATAACCGAAAGTGTTGAGAGAACGAAATCGGTGAAATATGTTCAGTCGTCTTTTGATTCTGGTGCAGTGAACATTAAAAGTCTCAGTAAATTGTGTGTTATTACTTTTGTGAGTAAATAAGTGTGATTACTTTTGTGAAGTTATCAAGTGAGTTGTGTTATTTTATGTTTAATTTAATGATTAATGCTAGCAGTGATTTATATCTTATTGGATCGTTTAAGAAATGTAACGTCAGGTTAAAATAAGTATATTTGTCTGAATAAAATGTGATATTGTACTAATATTTCTTATTATTATTCTATAGATCCTTGTGCCTTATAAGGCTTTAAGCAGTGTTTAACTGAAGTCACCTCGCCTTTTTTTTCTACAGTCATGCTTGCAGTTTTATTTGCCTGACATTATATACTCATTCCATATGACTAAATTTGTTTAAAGATCATTTTTGCAAAACCTATTTTTTATTGGGAGAAAGATCATACACCGTGAAGCAAGTCTTTAACTATATTGTCATTTTAAAGCACGGCTGGGACTATCCGTCCACCGGATAAAAAAGATTGAACGTGAAATTATCGGCTTGTACCGAGGTTCTTAATGAGCAACGAGGATTATTCAAGCTAGTTTGAAATCTGTGGTGTATGTCTGATAAATAACAATATCTGACTCCTTTGTAGTAGGCTAAATTTGACGACAGACCTATTAGGGAGAAATAAATAGTATTTGCTTCCAGTACAGGTTATAATTGCAATCTTGACCGTGTAGGAGGTTAGGAACATTTTGTTTGAAACAATTAAAAAACGGCTTTTCGCAATTTTTTGCCAATATTTCGTAAAATATGCGTGTTATCGACATGTTTTTTTAAATTATTTATAGATAAGCGCTTGACCACGATCTCGCCTGATGGTAAGCTAAGATCCGGCCTAAGATAGAACGCGCTTCCCTAGAAGGTACCTGTTCACTCTTCTCTTGAAGATCCCCAGATTGTACTCGACGGGGAACACAGATTAAGGAAGCATGTTCCAGTCTTTTGCGGTTTGAATGAAGAATGTTAAGTCTAACCGCTTTGTCCGCGCATGTGGAATGTCCACCATATGGCGATGCCTAGAATCTGTGCGCCTCGACGATCGATAGCATGTATATTAATGTATTTGGTCTATAAAATTTCACTTAATGGTAGGCTATTGTGAAAATTTGCAATATTTGTTTTTATGTCGCAAAATTAGCATTCAACATAAAAAGGTGAACTTTTCAAAATTATATAAATCCTTAAATTATCAAATATTCTAATAAGATATCGACATGAGAGAAATAGTAATCAAAAGGTATCTATAATAATTTTATGTAGTGAATATAAAAATCTGTAATACGGTTGACCCTGCAGGCCATCCCTGAAACTTCCCGCTTAATTGAAGTATTTTAAGCTAAAAGAAGCAAAAACTAAAAATCAAGTTTTATAAGTAATTTATTGAACTAACTTATCTATATATAAATAAGTGAAGTAAAAACTTCGGACTCCTTTTTAAGACAATAGTGCAAACGGTGGAGTATAAAATTCGCCACAATTAAAGTTTACGTTGTGGAGGACTGCAGAAACATAATATTTTTAAATAAAATCCATTAGAAGTACATTATATTAATAAAAATAAATATTACCCACACTACATTAACGTGACATACCATAATATACACACATGAATACTATTTTCTTTACGTCTAAAGTTATCAGTCAAAGAACACGGGCCGTTTTAGTTTTCAACATCCCTTGTGTGTCTTTGGGAGTGACAAATATTAAATTAAGTGGAATAATTTTATACGTTTTTTAAATCTATAAAACAAAATATATATCTAGGAATAATTATATAAAAAATATAAAGACTGATAGACTTCTGCTATCTTAAATGTTACCATTGTACAAATACA
This sequence comes from Apodemia mormo, assembly GCA_036924255.1. Lineage (NCBI taxonomy): Eukaryota > Metazoa > Arthropoda > Insecta > Lepidoptera > Riodinidae > Apodemia > Apodemia mormo. The sequence continues at coordinate 2,173,160 of JAUPFN010000025.1, forward strand.
AAACATTTTAATTCATGTACTTTAAATATAAATAAGTTAATATACAATCATATTTATTACATATAATTACCAAATTAAAATGCTCACTGTTTTATACAAAGGGATAGTTTAAAGCAAATAGCTTTCTTTATTATTTTACAGCAATTACTATCGACGTTCGTGTCTGAGAGTTCCTCTGACAACAGTATGTGTAATCTATGGTAAATGGTTATTGGGTATGTCAAGTGTCACACGTCATTATTTTACATCTGACAAGTGCAAGGAACTTATATACGATAACTGGAATTACTACGAAGTAATATTTGAAAAATAAAAATGTACTTTATTTCGATCCTAATAAAGTTGACATTTGTTTCTTACATAATAGAGGGGGGAAACGTTCTGAGCAAGACAACGACATGAGTGGGTGTTGTCCCTTTCTTGCAATTGCCAGTGTAAATAAAACTTTCGGATGGTAGATTTTTATATATCGTTAATCGTTAAATCCCTTTTATTCATACACGTCGATAGATACATTAGCATATAATGTATTGCAATTAACATAATGAGTTCTAAAATGTGCTTATTTTAATTATTACGTAATTACTTATGCAATGCAAAAACTGTTTCTCAAATTGGTAGAATTACTTAGCAGTAATTTGCAAACTACGCATGGCCACACTTATATATGGCGATTGGCGCTTTATTTAGTAGAAAGAGACACACTCCACTCATGTCGTGGTACTCTTCGGAACGATTTTGAAGCGCGTGTAAGCATTCCGGGACAAGTGACAATTTATCATTTGTCAATAAGAATCGTAACCACAGAGTATAAGGAGAGCACTAAATGTTTACGTTAATCTAACCTAAATTCCAACTTTATATTTGTGTAACTATTATTCCCCAAACTTAAAAAATATATAATAAATGTGAATAAGTTGAAGAGTTAATATCGAATCTTACGGAATAAATGAAACTTTAAGGTGATTCGTAAAATAAATCATGTATGGAGTCTTGCCCGTGTTCTTTAAAAGAGATATTATTATTTACATACAGATATTGAATGAGAATTACAAAGAATAAAATTATTAATTTCTCAAATGCTGATTAGGGAACGTACCCATACTACGTGACCCGTTTAGGGGGGGGGGGGTCTTTAAAATACTACGGTCAGTCACAGGAGCGGGGGGGTGGCTCAGATTTTTGTCACGTAGTCGATTTTATTGAGAGAAATTTAATGAATGAAAATAATTGTTGTGTTCGTAAATTAAGTTACTGTAAGTTCCATACTGTATAGCAATATGTTTTCACGAATGTTGTTCTTTTTCATAATACATAATTCACTAGTAATTTAAATATGCATGCAGTCTTATACAATAAAGACGAGTATGAGCCAAATTATTTTTTTTTTTCAATTTTTGCCTGTGAAATTATTAAAAATCATAATTATGAATTACTACGTGAAAACTAAAGGAGGGGGTGGGGGGGTCTTGGCATATACTACGAGTGGTCACCGAGGGGAGGGAGGGGTCGAAAAATCTTAAAAAATAGGTCACGTAGTATGGGTATGTTCCCTTAAGATTATTGCATGAAACCCTTGCGACTGAGGTAAGGACGCCATTGCATTGGTTCGATGCGTAGTATCAGCGGTGACTTGCGTTACGGATGTAACATACATGACGTATAATATTTTCATTATGGCTAAAGACTGTTATCAAACTTAAAAGAAGTTATATTGTTTAGTCTGTAGTCGTTTTTCGACCACAGGGCGATCTTTAGTATTTTTTTAATATGTGTCACTTCTGTTTAACCGTCTAAAATCTTACATCCGCTAATTGTCTGGTAAATATCGCAATTATGCGATAAGGCCGCCAGATTGAGGAACATTATTAGATAAACTATCAGTGAAATTGTAAGTCCGTGTGTTGTTTTTACTTCTGATGAGATAAAGACTTTGGGTGAGATCACTACCACAGATTATATAATACCGCAGACTATAAATACAGAGTTTACCGCTAGCCTTGTAACGATACAGAAAATTGGTGTTTATTATTTTATTTCAGCACTTACCACACTCAACATAAAGTATAATATAATAAATATTTACAATAAAACTTAATATCGATAGCCGATTCATTACGATAATTCACATCGTACATTACAGGAGAGTCTGAAGGCTTGATTTCCAGCATATGCCTAGTGTAAATTATTACGCAATTGTTTTTGTGTTTCGCGTGTTTGTTGAATTTTCTAACAAAGGGTACAATAATTGTTTCAAATGTTTGTTTATGGTTAATTGGTTTTAGCAGAATGGCAACTTTTAAACTCTTAACGCTTAATATCGACACCCGTCGACACTTGGTACATCTCAATTTTTGCCATCTATACTAATATCAATAATGTAAAGCGGTAAAAATTGTAAGTTTGTTTGTAGTAATTAGGTAATCCTGGAAATACTGAATCGATTTTGAAAATTCTAGCTATCAAGTCGTAGTCAAGAGTATAGCTTATGGGGTTCAGATCATGAGGGTTTGGTTCTCAGGTTCGAAACCCATGTCAAGCAAAAATGATATTAATATTTTTAAAAATCCGAAATCTCAGTAACCGCTCGGAGTCTGGCGGGTGATGTGTAACCACTTCCGTGCCTTGGACGCGCACGTTAGACAGTTGGTCTCGGTTATCGCTAGAATTAGTCGATAATCGTTATCAGATTGGTAAAATACGGCTATGGTGGTCACCATATCTATGGGATCACCATATAGGATCATCTTGGCAAGCGACAAACCGGCGAATCGTGGTGAATTGGGAAGTCTATATAAGGTTCCATAATAATAAATGAAAATATTTTAACCCAGCATTCGGTAGACTAATCGAAGATATCCAGCTAAAAACAGATGTCATTTAAGGGTGTAAAACTTTTTGATTTGTACGTATAAAATTTCGTATACGAATAAAATTTCAAACAAATCAAAAAGTTTCAAAACCTTGAAGGACGTTTGTTTTTAGCTGGATATTTATTGTGACTAGCACTGATGGTATTGTGGCAGAAATAGGTAAGGCGTTGGTACCAGACCCGGGCGAGACAATGCAGAACTCTACCACTTAGTGCCACGATGGTAGTGACTCGTATAGCCAATCGATCGCGTTTTATGACCTGCCTGGCAGAACGGCAGTTGGTCTATTCTTCAAAGAATCCTGGAGAAAAATATTTTTTCATTAAGTACCTTTACTGCTGTTTATAAAGAAAGTTAACTTTTCCTTTCCTTAATCGGCCCTACTAATTGAAGTTTGTAAATCGGTTTCCCATTTGAGTAGGAAAAAAAGTGTGAGTGTGTGTGTCAGTTCCGACGCATGACTGGAGTTCACTTTTTAAGAAATAGTCGAAGTCGCCGAAGTGGCAAATATTTTCGATTATACCTACTTATCAAAGATTATTAACTTGTCTAATCAATTATCAAAGATAATTATCACTTCAAGCCCTGCGTCAGGGTGATTTATCGGAGACAAATTGTTTGACTCACTGTTACAGAGAGTTCGCATTTCGCGGTAGCTCCAACAATATCTTAAAGGTTGTTGCCGACTGCGGGGACTATACGCTGGTCAAATACATATTAAAATGTAATTGATATCACATTGTTACAAAAATAATGGATCTCTGTTTTCTGAAAAAAATAAATGTTTTTTTTTTTGGTTTTATCTTATTTTTATTATTTGTCTTCAAATAAAATGCATTATATTTTGTCCTACATACCTATACGAAGATACGTATCCTAATACAGGACACCTAATACTTAGGCAAAATGATTACCATACATCACGGTCAACAATCTTGATTCCTCTACACGCTCACTCTTTTTATACAAAAACATAATTAAATATTCTTTTAGGTTAATACCTATATTAAAGTGATAAAGAAAAGTTAGTTTTGATTCTTATAATTATGCTTACAATTAGATAGGTTATTATTACTATTAATTAACTATTGTTTATGTGGAAGAGCCCTGCAGTCACAGGTATCTTTCATGCTTATTACAGGCAAAGATTACATAACACGCACACATAACTTATATGAATGAATATAAGTTTCTTAGTAGTAGAAACATCAGCTGATATCATTTTTTCATTCATTTTCATTCATCAAAGTTTCAGTGGTCTTGTTAAAACAAAACTATTTGAAATTCAATCCCATTGTGTTCCTTTTTATCTTTTTCGACGTTGTTCTTTTACTAATAAGATAAGCACCTGTTTATTCTTTCAAAATAAAGAAATAATTCTATACTAGCATAAAAATGAGCCATTATTCTTACATTCAAGAATACGGAAGGCTTTAGTTAAGTACCTCATCAGTTTAATCAAAATATCATCATGAAAATTTGTAAGGGATTAATAAATATTGTATTATTAATAGTGATTGAGATAGAGGCAGAAGATTATGAGTTGGACGAGACGGAAAGTGTAGCAAGTGCATCTTTAGATTCGGATAGTAAGGAAATATATAACTACAGTTCTAAGGAAAAACCGCCTAAGAGATATCAGTTGAATTTTAATGACATTTGTAAGTATAGCTCCATTTTATGTACTTTACAGAAGCTACATTTGTAAACATTTTGTATATAGTTAAAAAAAAACGAAATTATGCGTATTTCCACCTATTTTCGTTATACATGGATATACGTAACATAAAGCCTACATAACATTATGGTAAACATATGATTACACGATGATAAATAATTTAAGCATTAAATTAATTATATCAGTTCCCGTTTTTTGATCTTTTCAATACATTTTATTAAGAGTACCTAATAAAAGGAAATAAAAGAAATATTATTGAAAAATATGACGTAATTAAACAATAATATTAAATTTTTTAATCACGTCATGTTTGTCATTAACAATGACAAACATGACGTTAAATAATAATAATAAAATTTATTTATGCATTACATTAATTAAATTCAGTATGTTTTCTTTTTTCAATACATTTAACGAAGTGTATGTAATATTAAGACATATTTAAATGAAAATGATTGCTTTTTATAACCCATATTTTTAACAAATATGTGATAACACAATTATAATTTTTTTTATATATATAGATAACACATTATTCTGTGAATTAAAGTAATTAAATTATCTATGACCCCTCTCAGTTTGCTCTTTCGAATACATATTTTTACTCGTACCACCGACCACACAGCACATAGACACCTAATAATAGACGAATGACTTGTGTCAACACATTTGACTTATAGTTTCGATGTAAGTGTCCACACGCCAATGAGTAGTGATTGAGTAATCGGTGTCGACCAATCAGATGCTCTGTACATTACTATCTTTCACTGTGGCCTTGAGTTAGCCAATTACGACGTTGCAACCCCACTTCGTCTTACCTCAGCTAGTTGCCAGAATGCATTCAATACGGAAAATCAAACATTAGCCGTCCATAGGCTGTGTGGTCGGTGACTCGTACAAAGTGTACACAATATAAAGACATATAAAGCATAGGTACTATTAACAAATATGCGATTACACAATGATATTTTATTAGTGCATTCAATTAATCAATTAATTTAAAGTATTATCACGCCCGGTTCTCTTGCGGGGTGGGCAGAGTGAACTGAATGTCTATAAACTTTTCAGTTCGTCGATCGTCGACGATTTACCCGTTCGTCGAATGGTGAGATGGGTGGTGATTTCCATCGCCGCATTTTACTGACTTGATAACGACTATCGACTATTTCTAGCGATAGCACTTGGTATGGTAACTGGTAACACACCACCCATCAAACTCCGAGCTGCTACAAAAGCACTGACGCTATTGCGGCAGAAATAGGTAAGGCGGTGGTACCAAATACCCGGATAAGACGCAACGGAATTCTACCACCTAGTAGTCACGATGGTTGTGACACGTCGTATAGCCAATCGGTCGCCTCATACGAACTGGCGACGAATCCAATCTGCCAAAAGGACCTTCTTAAAGAAGGTCCTTTTGGCAGATTGGAATTGCGAAAATATAACACTTGAGAGGTGTCAAGGGACACCCGGATGGAACGAAGTTTCTTTTATTATTATTTACATAAAACCTGTATACACTCAACAAAATAATCGTCGCGACACCACACTGTTCAATGCGAAATAGAAATGAAAATATCTGGCTTGCTTTCTGTAAGAGAGAGAGAGGGAGAGAGAGAGAGAGAGAGAAACATGCGCACGCCGCACAGCTTACAATAGCTTACTATAGCAAAAAGTGTCGTGACAACTTTTCGTAAGAATTTTTTCCGTCTAGCTCCCTTTCACAACGCGCGACAAGGAACTTCTTTCCAATAACTTCGTCAAATCGATATCGAATCCAAAAATAGAGTTTTTAGAATTTTTGTCTGTTTGCATGTATGTCCGGGGTAAACTCAAAAAGTACTGCATGGATTTACTTCAAATTTTGCTTACAGCTCGGGTCAACATATAGGCTACATATTATCACGCTATCACCTACAGGGGAGGAGCTGTGCGGAGTAAACGAAGTCCGCGCGGACAAAGTTGCAGCCAATAGCTAGTACCTATAAAATAAATAAAATACTTAAATAAATAAATATCCCCTTTATGATCCGGGCTCCTTTGAAGAATAGACCAAATGCTATTCTGCCAGGCAGGTCGTAAAAGGCACCTAATTGGCTATACGTGTCACTATCATCGTGACTACTATAACGGTAGAGTTGCGCAACCGCTCGCCCGGGTATTTGGTACCATCGCGTACCTATTCCTGCCGCCATTGTCGAGTTCCGGTTTTGAGGATAAGGTAACTCTTAAATCTATACATATAATAAAATCGTAGGAACGTCAAAACTGTACATTGAATATTTTTTAAAAAGAATACTTGGGGCGTGATCTACAATCGATATCGAAGCCGTAAATATAGTTTTTGGAATTTTTGTCTTTTTGTCTGTATACTGCATGGATTTACTTCAAATTTGCATGAATATTACAAATTGGTCGGGTCAACATATAGGCTACATATTATCACGCTATCATCTACAGGGGAGGAGCAGTGCGGAGTAAACTAAGTCCGCGCGGACGAAGTCGCAGGCAACAGCTAGTAATTAATAAATAAAGTAGGTAGATGTTTCTAAGATGTATCTTTTCAGCCACTAAGACCCCGGTAGTTAAGGATGATGTTAAAAGAAGATCAAACAAAAAGTCACCAAAAGCCAAATTGGACGTTAACAAAAAATCACTGTCAAGTTTGTCTTACACGGCGTCCATACAACAGAGAAATTCCCATTACGCTTCTGGCGCCCTGGTACATAAAGATTGGATATTGAGTGTTGCGGGCCTGTTTTTCTAGTAAGTAAATAAGTATGTTTTATTTTTTTAGGGGACAAACGAGCAAGAGGAGCACCTGATGGTAAGTGATCGTCGCCGCCCATGGACATCCCACAATGCCAGAGGTCTTGCAGTTGCGTTGCCAGCCTTTTAAGAATGAGTAAGCTCTTTTCTTGAAGGCCCCCAAGTCGTATTGACCGTTTCTGTAAAAAGTTAAAGTATTGTAAGTGCGTAAAGTAGCATCACGCCTATTCCTTTGAAAGGTAGCGGGAAAGAACTGAATGTAGTTAGATATTATGTTGGTCACTACTAGTTAACTCCCGCATCCGTCTAGCTACAGTGCCGCGTTATGCAGTAATAAACATCACACATACACACAAATTTTCATACTATATAAGTAAAGTTTCGAAACTAACGCTACTACCGCTTGACCTATTTCTGCCGTAATAACGTCAATGCTGGGTATGTTACTGTTTCGCTCCGGTTGGAGGGTAAGGTAGCCGGTAGGCATTATGTGGCATATTATTCATGTGGCATAACAATTCCGCCACACGGATAACAACGCATTATTATGTTAATAATAATGCGTTGTTATCCGTGCGTCTTTGGTGTCTATGGGCGATGGTTTTTCTTTCCATCAGGAGAGCCATCTGCTTGTTTTCTATTGAATCCATACTAATTAATTATAAATGCGAAAGTAGAGTTACTGTCTGTCTGTCTGTTCTTCACGCCTATACTACTGAACCGATTTGGATGAAATTTGGTACATATATAGTTTGAGACCCGAGAAAGGACATAGGATATTTTTATTCCAAAAATCGAACGGGAACTATGCGGATTTCATTTTAGTTTTTTTTTTCACGCGAACGAAGTCCCGGGTACAGCTATTTATTTATAAAAAAACTTACGAGTATAATATTAAGTGATTTTTGTCGATACTGTTCTTTGTTTCCATTTAGCGAGATGTAATATTTAACATAAATAAATAAATATTCACGGGACAAATTACACTTACTATAATCTAACCCCAAAGTAAGCAAATTATTTGCTTGTGTTATGGGTGTTAGTCAACAATACTAATACCTAGAAATACATATGTAAATACATATACATAAAAATATTTATTTTCATCATACAAATGTTTGTCTCCGTCTCCGAACCGTCTCCGAACCTGAGCCCCGTTGATTGCGTAGTCAGGGTCGCTAACCACTCGACCAACGGGGCGGTCAAACATTATACAGAAAACATAGTAAATGAAATGACAATTATTATAATAATACGAATGAATCAATACCTAGTATTCTTTGCAATTTTCTTATATAATAGGATAATAATCAAGCAGATGGCGCTTATGCTGGAAAAAGACAATTTTTTTATATCATAAGATAGCAAACAAGCAGATGGGTCTCCTGATGGAAAGAGTCAACCATCGCCTAAAGACACCAAAGGTGTTAATGGCGCGTTGCTATCTTGTGGCAAGTTCTAATGCCACATGCATGAGTTTATCAGCTGCCTTACCCTCTAAACCGGAACACGACAGTGACAAGCACTGACTAATAGTAGTAATAATAGGAATAGCTTAGGTGGTACCAGATCCGGGCGAAACAATGCAGAACTCTACAGTGGTAGAGTTCTGCATTGTTTCGTGTAGTAGCCACGATTATAGTGACTCTTATAGCCAATCGGTCACCTTTTCCGACCTGCCTGGCAAAACGGCAGTTGGTCTATTCTTCAAAGGAGCACGGGACCAACACGGGGAAGCACATTATTCGCCTATAAACACCAAATATGAAAAGAGTGCGTTGCTATTTGTTTGGTAGCAAGGTAATGCCGACTGACCACCTTAACCTCCAAACTGGAACAGTAGCAGAAATAGGTATTTTATTATTATTATTTGTATCACTGTTATATCAATTTCACTGTTTGTATTATGTGTAGGTTATGTAACAATAGATCTCTTTTTAGCGGCAGAAATAGGTTAGGCAGAAATTATAGGTTAGGTAGTACCTATTTGGAGTGAGACGTTGCGGATTATAGTAAAGACGCCTCTCTGCAAAAGTATATTTTTAATCTGTCAGTGTTTATTAGGCATGGAGCATTTCAAGAGTAGCATGTGAAGTTTCATATGAAATGCGTTTTCATACAACGAATTTGCTACCTCTCTTTATTTGGTCTATGAAATATCACACACAATGAAATCTTCAAATTCATACAGGAGTGGCAATGGTTATAATTCATACTTCATTTTTAGGGTTCCGTACCTAAAGAGTAAAACGGGAACTCAGCCCGCCAGTCTATCTGTCTGTCTGTAAGTTTATCACCAGGCTGTATTTCAGTTAAAATTTTCACACATAATGTATTTCTATTGCTGCTATGCCAAAAAAATTAAAAATAGAATAAAATAAATATTTAAGGGGGCTCACGTACAACAAACATGATTCTATTGCAATATTTTTTCTCGATCTTAATAATGACAACTGGCAGGCCCTTGAAATATCCGCAGAATATTTAGTTACAGTACCCGGCGATAAATATTGCACATCGAACTTTGGAAAGAGACAGTCGGATAATTTCGGCTGCGTAGAGCGTTATCTCAGTCCCACACTACCTATGTGACGTTTAGTCAGTCGTTGTTCAAGTACGATAGAGTGCGGTCGCGTCCCGATCAAAAATATATATTTAGAGTTGATAACACCCACAAATTTAAATAATTTAAAGTTGTAATATGGCATCTTTCGGAAAAAGAGGGAAACCTTTACGAGATCAGTCACGTGAAATTATCTACAATGTTTATAAATACTTTGTAACCGAAGCTGATAGATTTAAAAAAAAAGTAGATGAAAATGTAAGTTGTTATTTTAAGAAGATTCAAGAGCGAGTAGCAAATGCCACTGGAATTTCAAGAAGAACTTTGAACAATATATTAAACGAAGTCAGTACTGAAACACATTCGACTGGAATTAAGTTCAGCACTCCAAAAAAAGGGAGACCAAAAAAGCTATTTCGTTTGGATATGGACGATTTTGATTACGATGTTGTTCGAAGAATGGTGTATGATTTTCACTTACGATTTAATGAACTGCCAACAATAAAATCATTAAAAGCTAAATTATCTGAAGCTATTAATTACAATGGGTCTGAAAAAACGTTGAGAAAAATACTTCATGACATGGGATTTCAGTTCACTAAAATGGAAGATAATCGAAAAATTCTAATGGAAAAGCACGACGTTAGTCTCAAACGAATGGAATACCTTGATAAAATACGCAAATTTCGCGAAACAGGAAAAAATATCGTCTACATGGATGAGTCATATATACATGCATCCCACACTAAAGGGAAATCTTGGAGTGACGATAAGAAAAAAGGAGTAAAAAAGCCAATTTCAAAAGGTCAACGTTTGATAATAGTTCATGCGGGAAATGAAAAAGCTTTGTACCCGGTGCTTTTTTAACGTATAAATCCACGGACACTACAGGTGACTATCACAATGAAATGAATAACGATAACTATGAGAAATAGCTGGTTAACCAATTAATCCCAAATATACCCAGTGATTCTGTTCTAGTTATCGACAACGCACCCTATCACAACAAATATATTGAGAGACCCCCCAACTCAAACACCATTAAACGGGAAATGATCAACTGGTTAAACAGACACGAAATTCCAGTTGATCCAAAATTAACAAAAACCCAGATTTACGCTATTATATGTCAGCACAAGGAGAGGTATACAGAGTTTTCTGTGGACAAAGTACTTGCCGAACATGGGCACACTGTGTTGCGATTGCCACCATATCATCCGGATTTTAATCCAATTGAAAATATATGGTCTCAACTGAAAGGCTATGTAGCCTCTAGAAATGTGGGTATGAACTTAACTACAGTAAAAACATTATTGACTGAAAAAGTAAACATGATCGGCGCTGAAGAGTGGAAAAAGGTTTGCGATCATGCAATCAAATGTGAGAATGAATATAGAAGCATTCAACACAGTTTAGACAATTACACTGATAGATTAGTGATAAATACGGCTGATAGTGGCAGTGATATTGACCTCTTTGAGAGCACAGATAGTGAAATGGAAGTAATTGAGAATTAGAATTATTATTATTTTTATTGCAATGTCTCATTTTAGTAATAGGTATAATGGTGTTTATTATGTACACTAAAGCTGTAATGTTCCAAAATAATTAAATACGTAAATATAATGTGAACATGTTTTTTTAATTTATTTTACCCCAACCTAAAGCCATCACTTATAGAAAAATTAGTGTATTTTATACAAAGAATAAAAATATTAAAGAAGCAAATCATACTTGTTTTAACAGCTCCTAATAGGTACCGGACTGTTTGTATTTTGTGCGACAGAGATAACGCTCTACGAAGCTGAAATTAGCCGATTGTCTCTTTCCAAAGGTCGATGTGCAATATTTATCGCCGGGTACTGGTACGGGTACGGGTACATGTTCATTTAAAAAATAAATAATTAAATAAAAATAAAATAAATATTTAAGGGGGGCCTTCTCTCTTGGCACTTGGCCGGTTTTTAATAGCTCTTTTTTAGCCATTTGACTTTTGAGTAATTTTATGTGTGAAAATCATTGCCAGTGAAATTTCACATATGAAATCATTGTGTTTTTTTTTGTTTCATTTCATCCAGTGAAAATGATTGAAAAGTAGCAATCTTTTTCAAGTTAAATGTTTATTACTTCGTGTTTCAATTTAGAGGGATTTTAAGGAAAGGAAGAATCCAGTCCCAATTAATTGCTTCTATGTCTGTTACAGCGTTCGAGAGTCAATAAAATTGTATAAGGTTCGAATAGGAACAGTCAATTGCAAGAAAGGTAGTCAGTCCTTCCCGCTGAAAGGGATAGAAATACATCCCATGTACAGGAACGGTGAACCAAAGTTCGATATTTCGTTGTTGAGACTGGGCAAATCGGCACAATTCACGAAAATACTACAGCCTATAAAATTGTCACACGCTGATGGAAAAATATTTAGCGCCAATTTCGTAGTAACGTATTGGCCGAAATTAATTGTAAGTTAACATTTAATTTTGTTATGCCTTAAGATAGGAAAAGAGTGTGGGCATTATGTATATCACGTTGGTTGAATGGTTAGCGACACATCAGACTCGGGTTTGATTTCCGACAGGGATCACTTGTGATGTGAATAATTGTTTGTATTTTTGGATTTGGGTATTTACTCGTATCTAAACTAATATTATAAAGAGGACATATTTGATTTTTTTTGTTATGAACTAAACTTTAAAGCAACGACTTCTATGTACTTACTAACGTATTTAATCTCTTTGTTAAAAAGTATATGACCGATTTTAAAAGTTTTTTCTCTTGTTAGCTATATTATCCAGGAGTAAAATAGGCTATTTTCACCCGAATGAGTAAAGGGAAGTAATGATTTTTGGTCACGCCTTTGGTGGGTGATGACGGGGCGAAGGAAAAATTTAGTTTGAATCGCTACATGCCTTTTCTTAGGCTCTCTTCGTCCTGTATTTTTTCACTCCCTACGAGTGATTTAAAGGCTTTCCTCCGCATGTCATCTTCTATGAAAGGGGACAAACTATATAAATGTCATTTGTTTGTCGCGATTTTCCAATATCTCCAAAAGCCACGCGATAACAAGGGTTTAACATTTCCGCCAGAACAAGAAGTAGTCTATATAATAACCCTGGATACTGGATCAGTGTACCAAATGTCACCAAATACCCCAAGTTTGATACGCGTAACCATTAAAACCATTTTTTATATCACAAGATAGCAAACACGCAGATGGAACTCCAGATAATAACAGACAACCGTTAGCTATAGACACCAAAGATACTAATGGTGCGTTGCTATCCCTGTAACGGGATGGTAATGCCACGTAGGTGTGTAGGTTTACCGGCTTAGCCTCTAAATCGGAACACGTCAGTGACAAGTATTGACGCTATTGTCGTAGGGCTAGGTAAGGCAGTGGTACCAAAAACGATGTGTTACGGAAAGCTAACATTTAGACTCTATACACCAAACTCTAACTTACACATACACTAACTTATCATTTTTTTATATTAATGGTTTCTTACGACAGGTTCAAGGAGGTGTGCTTCCACCATCAGCTGATGAACGTCTCAAACACAAAAGTATGCGCATATCCACGCAATCCCTAATACCCTCAGAAACTTGTAGGAAGCAGTTACAGAAAAAACACGTGACGTTAGGAAATTCCACTCTCTGCTTGGAGCCTATCACCAGCCACCATGGACCATGCAGGGTAAGGATTTTAAACTTGATCAATTTACACCGTCTTTTGATTTTAAATTATTTATATCATGGGATATAAAAATTTAAACTGCCGGTGTTGGTCCGGGCCCCCTTTGAGAAATAGACCATCTGCCGTTTAGTCAGGCAATTCGTAAAAGGTGAATTATTATCTATCCGTGTTACTACCATCCATGTTCCTATTAATTTACTTTTTGCTACCATCTTGACTACACTAAAATATTAAATCATTATGGTATATTATTTACTACATTAAAACCATAGACTAAAACATTAAATCATTATGGTATATTATTTAGTACCTACCAAGGAAGTTATATTCTACCCGGAATGCTTACACGTACTTCAAAATCGTTCCGAAGAGTACCACGACATGAGTGGAGTGTGTCTCTTTCTACTAAATAAAGCGCCAATCGCCATATATAAGTGCGGCCATGCGTAGTTTGCAAATTACTACTAAGTAATTCTACTAATTTGAGAAACAGTTTTTGCATTGCATAAGTAATTACGTAATAATTAAAATAAGCACATTTTAGACTCACTGTGTTAATTACAATACATTTTATGCTAATTTATTTATCAACGTGTATGAATAAAAAGTATTTAATGATTACTGAATATGTAAAAATCTACCATCTAGATAGTTTTATTTATACTGGCAATTGCAAGAAAGGGACAACATCCACTCATGTCGTTGTCTTGCTCAGAACGTTTTTCCCCTCTGTTAAGTAAGAAACAAATGTCAACTTTATGAATGACGAAATAAAGTACATTTTTATTTTTCAAATATTACTTTGTAACAATTCCAGTTATAGTATATAAGTTCCTTGGTACCTACATTAAAACCAGACATATACTCAAAGATTGACACATTATATTATCTATATTCATAATTTCGTCTAGGGGTTTGGTAGCCTTGATAGAAACCTTACCCAAGGAAGTTACATTCTACCCGGAATGTCCACACGGGCTTCTAAATCGTTCCGAAGAGTACCACGACATGGGTGGAGTGTGTCTCTTTCTACTAAATAAAGCGCCAATCGCCATATATAAGTGCGGCCATGCATAGTTCGCAAATTACTACTAAGTATTTCTACTAATTTGAGAAACAGCTTTGCATTGCATAAGTAATTACGTAATAATAAAAATAAGCATATTTTAGAACTCACTATGTTAATTACAATACATTTTATGTTAATGTATTTATCGACGTGTATGAATAAAAGGGATTTAATGATTACCGAATATATAAAATCTACCATCAGCTGTTATATTTTAACACTGGCAATTGTAAGAAAGGGACAACATCCACTCATGTCGTTGTCTTGCTCAGAACGTTTTTCCCCTCTGTTAAGTAAGAAACAAATGTCAACTTTATGACTAACAAAATAAAGTACATTTTTATTTTTCAAATATTGCTTCGTAACAATTCCAGTTATCATAATATATAAGTTCCTTGACCTTACCTTAATTATAGAGTAAAAAAATAATGATTTCGAATTGACAACTTATATTCGTAAAATTCGGATTGTCGAGTATTTTGTTAAAATCTTGATAAAAATTCTAACGGTGCTGATGGCTGACAGATAAATCGGCCATATTTCTTTAAATGTTATAAATATGTGGTATAGATGGCGTTAGCATTTATTAAAGTATCAAAGACCGGAGGGTAGATTATTATCGTTAAAACTTTTTCTCTTCGTTCAAAAAAAAAGTAGAAATTAAAAAAAACAATACTGAAGTGTCGTCCCTTTCAAATTTAATAATAGCTGAAAAAAGACGTCACTACAGTAATGTTATTTTTAATTTCTACTATTAGAGATATACTATCCTAAATAGTAAAAATTAAAAATAATTGATGTGTATTATAATAAACAAATAAATAAATATTCACGGGACAAATTACACTTATTGATCGAACCCCAAAGTAAGCAAATTATTTACTTGTGTTATGGATGTTAGTCAACGATACTAATACATAGATATACATATATTAATACTTTTACATACATAATAAACACCCAAACCCGGAAATACAAACATTTATGCTCATCACACAAATGCTTGTCCCCGTCGGGGATCGAACCCGAGCCCCGTTGATTGCGTAGTCAGGGTCACTAAGCACTCGACCAACGGGGCGGTCAAATTATGAGTCTTACTTTTCACCCTAGCGAAGCCGGGTTTTGATCTAGTATTATTTTAAAATATTTTTTAAACAGCTAGCATTAGAAGACTTACACTTTTGGATTTTATAAACTTTTGCATTTTTCTATTAAAAAAATATTATCAGTCCAAGTCATTGATGTAAAAAACCCAAGATACACAATCAGTATGTCAAAAACGTCCTCCAAAAATGAGTGCACAATTTTAAATTGTGCACTCATTTCAAATAGAATCGCGTCGGCCGCGTCACTGTCAATTTTATTTATTTTCGTACATTGCTTTGTAAAAACAATTATAAAACTTGCGCTTAAGGTTGGATATGCAAAGACATAGGTTTTTGCCATATCTATAACTACTTAAAAGAAATTAGGGACACTTTTGAGTGTCAGTTTTGTTCGGGACTGTGCATCTAGGTTTTTTTATATTAATGGTTCAAGTCAAAAAAATGTTAATATATTCCATGTCTCCGTGGGCAATTAATTTTATCGGTTACAGTTTTCACAACTAACAAGTATAGTTAAAATTTAGACCAGTCATCTCAAAAACCATCATCTTCATAAATCTATAAATTGAATGTCTTAGATAGAAGATGGTTGTTTAATGCTTGCTTATGGGTGGTATACGAAAATTTTGCAGCGGTCAAGTTATCTACGAGTACAATACTACAATACACACAAATTCAAGTTAAAACTCAAACCGCGCTCTATTATTATTTATTTTGCGACTCTATATAAAAGATTCAATGTTCCAAAGATGGATTTCTGTCCCCAGGCAATACATCTTGCCTGGCAAGAAGATTTTCGCTTTTGACGTCCTTTTTAACGTCATTAAGCATAGTAGTAAGTTACTCCAATTTATGTCTCATTTTACATCGAAGGTGGTTACTTATCGATCTTTATCTTTTACAGCCTGATCCTGGTGCACCAGTTGTTGCTGACGTTGAGCTCTGGGGGATTACGTCTGGATGGACATCAAATGACTGCTTGATCCATCCCAGCCCAACTATGTTTACTAGGGTATCATCAGCTGACGTGAAGTCTTGGATTAATTCGTTGTTATTTAATATTTAGATAATGTTGTTTAATTTGTTAAATAAAATAAATGTCGAACAATATGAACATTTGATATTTTTATAAAGTACTACTGTCCCGCGTAACTTCGCCCGCGAGTAGTCACAAATCATTCATCTTTCATCTTCTATTGTAGCAAATATTGGTATGGGATCACATTATAGCGTTCTAAGGTGGTTACCTTCACTGAGCTGGTTAATGGATGAAAATTATTTTATATCTAACTAGCGACCTGCCCGCGGTTTCACCCGCGCAACTTTTGTTCCCGTGGGAATATCGGAAAGGTTTATACACTTAAACCTTCCTCAAGAATCAATCTATCTATTAAAAAAAAGCGCATCAAAATCCGTTGCGTAGTTTTAAAGATTTAAGCATACATAGGGACATAGGGACAGACAGAGGAAGCGACTTTGTTTTATACTATGTAATGATTCAACATCTCAATAAATATGTTGTGAATGGGTGGACTGACATTTTGAGTCAACCCATTTGCAATATATTTATTGACATACTAGCTGTAGCTGGCAGTCCACTGCGTTATAATTTTTTTGGCATATCCCGCGGAATCACACGATTTTTCCAGGAACAAAACTTAGCCTATGTGCTATTCCAGGTCATCATGCTGTGTGGTAAATTTCATTCAAATCCGTTCAGTTTTTGCGTGATTGAGTAACAAACATCCGTTCATCCAAACATCCAAACTTTCGCATTTATAATATTAATACAGATTTTATTGGATATAAAATGTATTGATCTCTCGCCGCTTTTCATCTATTAACCAGCTCAATGAAGATCGTTGTTTAGTGGGATCTTAGTTAGACTAATGTTTGACTCTGGCTCTTCAACTATCTGCTAAATTTAATTAAAATCGGTTAAACGGTATAGCCGTGGAAGCGTAACTGATAGATTTTCTTCTCACGCATCCAGAGAGTGTAATGTACTGTGTATTAGAGAAGCTATTCTATGTAGAAGTCGTCTTTCATTTCGTTAACACTTGGTGCAGCGCTGAAATAATAATAAATCGTCCAACCAAAGACAATATTAAGTAGCGCTGCAGCGTAAGATTGAGTATAACATATATAATATATAACCTACATAATTTATGTAGGTTGCGACTGAAAGGTCGTAACCACCGTGAATTTCATGACGCTTTTTATATCATAAGATAGCAAGCAAGCAGATGGGTCTCCTGAGGGAAAGAGTCAACCACGCCTATAGACACCAAAGATTTTAATGGTGCGTCGCTATCTTGCGGCGACGTCTAATGCCACATGCATAAGTTTACCGGCTACCTTACCCTCCAAACCGGAATACGACAGTGACAAGCACTTACGTTATTGCGGCAGGAATAGGTAAGGCGGTGGTACCAGACCCGAGACAATGTAGAACTCTACCACCTAGTAGTCACGATGGTAGTGGCTCTTATAACCAATCGGTCGCCTTTTACGACTTGCCTGGCAGAACGGCAGTTGGCCTATTCTTCAAAGGAGCCTAGAACCACCACGCTTTTGCATTTTATTCAAGAAGCTTTGACGTATGTGATCAAGGAACACAAGTGGCGTGGCGTATGTCTTGTCTATTACGTTAATACATAGAAGCCTTTGATCGCATAATCGTATACCATTTTATATTGCATCTATCATGTGGAATGATCCGCGAACTGTTTCAATTAATCCCTGCCGCCATATTTCGTCACCGGACATCACGACAAAACTCAAAGTTTCATCCTCACCATCTCGATGTCTGGAAATCTAAAACTGTGTGATTTTGAGGCATTTTATCTCACACTAGTCCTTTGTGGAACCAACTATAACTTCGGGACCTTCAAGAGAAGAGCTTACTCATTCTTAAAAGGCTGCTAACGCAACTTCAAAGCCTCTAGTAGAGTAGTTGTTCGTGGATTGCGGTGATCACTTACCATCATTTGAGTTCGTTTGATTGATTTTATTCGTTTCTAATTATAATTGTGTTTTAGCACTCACCCCGTGCTTGGGAAAACTTGAAAAACTTAAAAAACAACAAAGAAGAATTTTGACACGTAAGATTCGAACTTGCGATCTTCCCTCGAGCCGGGACACTTTAACCAACTGAGCCAGTGTCAACTAGTTCGAAATGGCTCTATTTTATTCAGCTTAACTTAAAATATCCACAATTTTAGTTTTAGTATCATATAGACCTGTTACTAGAGGTGATCTCGTGGTAGTAATCGATTTTAATATTTAAATATTTGATGTATCGCGCAAATGCACAAACCGTGTATTCGGTTAGATGCAAGGAACTTATATACGATAACTGGAATTGCTACGAAGCAATATTTTAAAAATAAAAATGTACTTTATTTCGTTCCTAATAAAGTTGACATTTGTTTATTACATAACAGAGGGGAAAAACGTTCTGAGCAAGACAACGACATGAGTGGATGTTGTCCCTTTCTTGCAATTGCCAGTGTAAATAAAACTTTCGGATAGTAGATTTTTATATATCCGTTAATCGTTAAATCCCTTTTATTCATACACGTCGATAGATACATTAGCATAAAATGTATTGTAATTAACATAGTGAGTTCTAAAATGTGCTTATTTTAATTATTACGTAATTACTTATGCAATGCAAAAACTGTTTCGGAAATTAGTAGAATTACTTAGTAGTAATTTGCAAACTACGCATGGCCACACTTATATATGGCGATTGGCGCTTTATTTAGTAGAAAGAGACACACTCCACTCATGTCGTGGTACTCTTCGGAACGATTTTGAAGCGCGTGTAAGCATTCCGGGTAGAATGTAACTTCCTTGGTTAGATGCTTTTCTTTAAATCTTAACGTCAAAAAAGTCAAGTGAGGCAAGTGCGCCTATGGTGTGAGTAGTATGACGCACTCTCAAGTCAGAAGTTCCCTACTTTTATGATTCAGTTTATAGAATGAAGTTGAAACATTATGAGCAGACAAGTCTACCCTCTTTCTTATTTGTTTGCTCATAGTGGTTCAACTTCTTGCAACACTTCAGTATCCCCATGATCATGGTGCTTGCAACAGCGCCGAAATATCGGGAAAATAATTCATCAACTAATCGCGGTAAGATCCCGTTAATTATTAATAATTCAGTTGAAAAAAGCCGCGAAAGTTTAATAGTGTATATTCCTCAAATTACCTTGCTGTTAAGAGGCTTTTAAATTATACCGAATAATACTGCTAATTTGCAAACTATAAATATTAAATGATCGATTGGCCTATTTAAGCCTAAGATTCTCTATGTCCTTTTTCGTACTCCTGACAAGGTGTATGGAATTTTATTTCCATGATGACGAGTAGGTAAGGCGTGAAAGCGTCACATAAAAACAAATAAAAAAGTTTAGCAGCCCTGAATACTAGTCTGTGGTACTGATATATTTGTTCTAGGAGCCGTAGTTGCCTATAGGGGTAGATAATTAAAAATGAAAGAAGATTATTGCGTTTAGTTGGCAATGTTCTATAGAGTAAAACAATTATTATTCTTGTAACGTAATACTTTAGCTGTTTTTTATATGGGGCAAGCGTGCATATGTCTATGTTTTCCAATTTCTTATAAAATATTGATAGATACATAAAAATATTGATAGATTAGATTGAATAGATGTTTATTGCAGTTCCGAAATACCAAATATTGTCAATTTAATAAGAACACAGGCCATTTCTGTTTTGTACATCCTTTGCGTGTCTTTCGGATTGATGAATATTAGATAACTAGAATAATTTTCTACGATTTTTAAATCAATTAAATAAAATATATCGCTAGGAACAATAATATAAAAAATATTGAGACTTTAATTTTGTTGAATTCTATCATCATATTTAAGTGTTAACGTTGTATAAAACTTTAATTACATTTTCATTAAAACGACAATAAGTTTACATAAGTATCAAATAAAAATTCTCCCTGTTTTGTATTAAAGAATAGTTAATGCCAATTTTTTTTCTTTTAACTACATATAAAGTTTATTTGCAAAATCTTAGCTCAGAATTTTGTTAACCTAACTCAGATTTCTAAAATTAGCAGCTGTACTGAAGACACCCAAAGACAAGAAAATTCCTAACCACAGACTACTAAGGAGAGAACTAATTGTTTACGTTAACCTTACCTAAATTCCAACTTTATTTAGCTACTATTCTCCAAGTTAAAAAAATATTTATTAAATGCGAATAAGTTAAGTAGTTGATATAGAATCTTACGGAATATATTAAACTTTAAGGTAGTAACTAAAAAAAACAAAACAATGTATGAAGTCTTGCCCGCGTTCTTTATACTTTTAAGTGAACATTTAAATAATTTATTGAGTACTAGCTGTGTCCGCGACTTCGTTCGCGTGGAAAAATTTCTAAAATAAAAACCCGCATAGTTCCCGCTGCCGTGGGATTTCCGGAATAAAAACTATCCTATGTCCTTTCTTGGGTCTTAAACTATATTTGTACCAAAATTTATCCAAATCGGTTCATCGATTTAGCCGTAAAAGCGTAACAGACAGACAGATAGACAGAGTTACTTTCGCATTCATAATATTAGTATGGATTGAATTCAGCTCAGTAAAAAATATGGCGCATTTGCCCCGACTGACCTTACGTCTTGTTTGTGACACTAACTGATGGAAATATTTAAACGCTATGTATAAAATAAAAAATGTATTTCTCTTATTCATATTTACACAAACAAATTATTTCATTTAAACTCTTTTGTGTGTTATTTAATATACACTGTCATAAAAAAATTAAATCGGATTCGGTGGATCCTTCACTTTCTTGGAAAACATAAGTCTTATTTCTTCGTCACTTTTACCTTTAGTCTCTGGAAGACAGAAAGTGACAAAGATAGAGCCGATTAAGTTGGTGACTCCACAAATAAAGAAGACGCTGTACTCTCCGAGGGCAGAGGCCATCGGTACGTATGCAGCTACTGTCACTGATGCAGTAAACCAGGCGCAAGTAATAATAAGCCCCACTATTTTTACTCGTACCTGAAAGAAAATATTATCACACTACCAGTTAAGCCCCGTTTTCACTTTGATTAGTACGAGTGTGAGTGTTTAATGCAGGTGCTTAGTATTAAGATAAAATACGTGAAGATAGCCGTTAATCAGTGCGAGTGATAAGTAATCAGCATCTGCGTGCTAAGTGTGAGTTTTTCTTTTCGCATTCGATCGTGAGCGCGTTTCGAGTTTACTAGGAATTTGTATGTGATTTGTACAGCGCCACCTAGTGGTAAACTGGTTTCTCACGTTTACCACTAGGTGGCGCTGTACAAATCACATACAAATTCCTAGTAAACTCCAAACGCGCTCACGATCGAATGCGAAAAGAAAAACTCACACTTAGCACTTTGTTCACTTTTACTACGCTGATTACGAATCACTCGCACTGATCAACGGCTATCTTCACGTATTTTTGGCTTAATACTAAGCACCGGCATTAAACACTCACAGTAGCATTAATCAAAGTGAAAACGGGACTTTACTAGCGAATAGCGATTCACCCCATTTGGCCGAGTGGTTAGCGACCCTGACTACGCGATCAACTACAAACTTCAAACTTATTTATCTATATCTATACATATAATAAAATCGTAGGAAAGCCAAAACTGTACATTGAGTATTTTTTTAAAAGAATACTTGGGACGTGATCTACAATCGATATCGAAGCCAAAAATATAGTTTTTAGAATTTTTGTCTGTTTGTCTGTTTATCTGTTTGTCTGTATGTATGTCCGGGGTAAACTCAAAAAGTACTGTATGGATTTACTTCAAATTTTGCATGAATATTACCAACAGGTCGGTTCAACATATAGGCTACATATTATTACGCTATCACCTACGGGGGAGGTGCCGTGCGGAGTAAACGAAGTCCGCGCGGACGAAGTCGCTGGCAACAGCTAGTTTTGCATAAATCAGGGTTATATGCGATGTTATTTCTAAATACAGTACCTTAAGCCTGTTTTACCAAATAAATGGCGTGCAAAATCTTATTACATAATCTACATCCACATTATACATTTTTCTACAAAATTACAAATAATATTTTAAGCCTTTCAGAATAAAATTTAAATGAATTAAAAAATAGGAAGGTTGAAAAACTTATACGTACCTATATAACTTTCTAAAAATAAACAAAATACGTTTTAATACTTATAAAAAATGAAATAAGTTAAAATTAAATTAAAATGAATGTGTCAAAAGAGAACCAAAATAAATTAGAGTTAAATTAACAATTTCAATTTTTCAAAATTTAAAAAAAGAATATACGTCATAAATATATTATTAAAAAAAATGATGTGGTGTCGCGGGACACCAGGTAGGAACGAACTTCCTTCGGCTAAACGGCACTACTCGCTTGTGTACGCGACTGTCGCGCCTGCGCACGTCTCATTTAACGCTTTTATTCCACGCATTTTTCTTACGGTTTTACTATCACATTTTTTTCAGTTCGGTCGCGCAGCAAAATCCCTATCCCCCCCAAGCCTGCCGTAAGGAACTTCGTTCCAAAAAGTTTAATATTACAATTTCATAAGTGGCATTTCATAACTGATTTATTGATTCCAGTAACAAAGTTAAAAATTTCCAAGAAATAAAAAAATGTATATTCAAACTCTATAATATAAGATCTATGGGCAATGGACGGGGCTCGTGTTCGATCCCCGCCGGGGACAAACATTTGTGTGATGAGCATGAATGTTTATATTTCCAGGTTTGGGTGTTTATTAAATATATTCTAGTATTTATATATGTATTTCTACGTATTAGTATCGTTGACTAACACCCATAACATAAGCTAATAATTTGCTTACTTTGGGGTTAGATCAGTAAGTGTAATTTGTCCCGTGAATATTTATTTATTTATTTTCGCGTGACCCAAAAATCGATACTTTTCTTTGCTCCTGGATAATGTAGCTTTCTAAAGGCGACAGAACTTTTTAAAATCGGTCAAGCAGTTTTTGAGTTAAATCGTAACAAACAAAAACTCGAATAATAATATTAGTAATATTAGTTTTTATTTTCTCTTAATAATATTAGTTTAGACAATCTAAGCATAAGCGAGTATATACAGTATGTAAAGTAAAACCCTGTCCGATGCGAAAGTGGCATATAGGTTGGTTAGCCATTACTGAAATAAATATTAAAATGACTTTATTTCTGAAAATAAAAAAGATATTGTTTTTTTAATATTCGTATTTTTACATATATCTCCCTAGAAATAAGCAAATATTTTAAAACTGACAACACCTTGTCGCTGTTTGTTTTATTGTTTCGCTTTGGCGGCTTTCGAACAAACACCGCGTGAATGCGCGGTGTTCGTTTTTCGGCTTTTTAAAAAGGAACTTTAAACGCGCCGCGCAAGTCGGATGCCGCCGACTTGCACGGCATTCTTTGATAATAGAATTCACTTATTTGTAGGTGTTGTCATACTTAATGTAAAAAACTAATTAATTAATATTCATAAAATAATTACACATATGTAACCGTGTTACAGTACCAAATAACACCTTTAATTATCCGACAGGGTTTTCTTTACACACTGTATATTTAAAATTTTATTATATGTATAGAGGATAGTATTATCGGCACTTTGTATAATACACTAATTAACCAATTTTTATGACAAATGTAATTGAACATTGTAATAATATTATTAATGTATAAATGTTATTAATGACAATTTTTTTATATGTTAATTTTACATAAATAAAATTTAAGTTGCATGCTGTTCATACGATGAAATAGGAGGAACTATGTTTATATAACGTAACATCATGTAACCAACCCTATTCTCTGCAATAAATGATTGATCACACATTAGATCTTACCTGAAAGCTAAACATCTCTGTTGCTATAATATATGGCAATGGCGAAACTCCGCCAGCAAACATGCACACCACCAAAACCATCGCCAGGATAGGAAGCCAGCTGGGTACTGAACCTCCTGATTTCTGTACCAGGATAGCCGATCCTAGCGTAAACGTTGATAGGGACATTATAAAGTACGAACCCGCTAACAAAACCTGTAATCAGAAATTATGGATCCCTTCCTAGTCAAAGTAGAACTTCTTTAGAATCGTTGTGATTTGAAACGCAATAAAACGGAAATGCTTCATGAGAGAGAAACAACTTAGATGAATAAACTAATACTAGATATGAAATAACTCACGGAAATAACTGAGTGCTAATTGTGAGTTTTTCTTTTCGCATTTGATCGTGAGCGCGTTTCGAGTTTACTAGGAATTTGTATGATTTGTACAGCGCCACCTAGTGGTAAACGTGAGAAACCAGTTTACCACTAGGTGGCGCTGTACAAATCACATACAAATTCCTAGTAAACTCCAAACGCGCTCACGATCGAATGCGAAAAGAAAAACTCACACTTAGCACTCTGAACTAACTAACGGAAAACCGTGTAATGTCGTCCTAAATAATGGCGGACTTAAGAAAAACTGTTTACTGTCTGCATAACAATTGATAAATTATATTGCAATTGGATAAGTCACTTTAAAAATTAGTTTTTATTTTAGATTTAAGGTATACACTAAAATTATAGAAAAATACAAATGAACGCTCGAATCAATATAATATTTTGTAAACAAAGGGTTATTTGACATTTTACGTACATTGACAGCGTATTTTAGTAATGGCGTATTGGCCGCAAGCTGTTTAAGGTGACGTTATTTTCTTAAATGATTTGAAATTAGAGCATTGACAACATTTTTGTAGCTTTGTCTATTACGAAAATTCTAGCTCTCTAGATAGAGATACAGCCATTTTATATGTTCAGCGTCGGAATGCATGCAATTTTATAATTTTTAATTTTATAAAAATTAATGCCTTTATTTTTCTCTCTTAAATTAATCTTTCTCTCGTCAAAGAGCAACAAATACATAAAAGTATAGGATTAAGCTGGCGAAAATATTAAAGAATTTTTAGTCGATAAAATTAAATGTTAATGGATAAATATATAAGTTTCTTGAATTCACCATAAAAAAATTCAATGTAATAAAATTTTGTAAATGGTGAAATAACTATAAATTATAAAAATTTTGATTACACAAAAAATGTAACTTGTAATTATAAAAATAACTTTTGTGAAATGAAATTATTCTTGTACATTAGTAATAAGTACATAAAATAGAGAAAAAAGACAAGCCCGTCCGATCCGGTAGTAATTCTAAAAAATCAATACAAAGTTTTAAATGCAATATTATTATATACTTAATGATAATCTATACATATAATAAAATCGTAGGAAAGTCAATGTATATCCGGGGTAAACTCAAAAAGTACTGCATGGATTTACTTCTAATTTTGCATGAATATTACTGACAGGTCGGGTCAACATATAGGCTACATATTATCACGCTGTCACCTACGGGGGAGGAGCTGTGCGGAGTAAACGAAGTCCGCGCGAATGAAGTCGCAGGCAATAGCTAGTTTTTAAATATTTGCACACCATATAATTGTAGAATATGACGGTAATTTAATTAATTTTTAACAACTTGTAACACCCGTATTCTTGCAAATAAATATTTTCTTTCTTCCTTTCTTTCTTTCTTTTACAGTTGTACCAATTCCAGACGAGACGTTGCAGAATTCTACCACCTAGAAGTGGTCTAGGTGGTAGAATTCTGCAACGTCTCGTCTGCATTCAGATTTATAATAGTCTAGAAAACATCCTTGTAAAAGTTTACCTTCCTTCCACATTTTTCTATAATAAGTGTCAGAAGAAGCGAAGTAACAATCATCATACATGGCATGATGACGATCTGCAGCTCAGGACGAATGTCAAATTTCACACCCGTTGACGACAAAATGGCGAACGCGTATGTTAAGATCACGTAGGCTCCACACGCGTCGTGGAATAAAAAAGTGGTTACTATAAGAAGGAAACCTCGACGCCATGCTGGATCTTTAACTAAAAAAATAATAAATTAAGTAGAACTAACATATTAAGTAGTAACTTCACGCCCGTATCCCCGGGTAGGCAGAGGTACAACAAGAGCACCCACTATTAGCCGAAGATAGTGCAATATTTTACCGCTTATACACCTGTACTGTTTCATATTACCCTGATGTACCTGTACTGTTTCATAACACCCTATGATACCCTGTGATGACAGATAACCAGGCCCTCACCTCGAGAGCCTCACATCTGTCATCACAGGGCATCATAGTGCAGACACCAGTCTCACAATTCGTTGTTTTAGTTTATTAAACTAGTAAAATAAAACTTATTTACCTAATGATTGTGAAAGAAATAAATAAATATACTATTATTATTATATATTGTATTATTGTAAAGTATCTTCACGCCCATATTCCCGAAGGGGTAGGAAAAGGTACAACAAGTGCACCGCGATTAGCCGAAGATTCTTGGTCCCACAAATGTGATAGGTGGCAAGCCTATCGCCAATCGGGCACTTTCCAATCTCAGTCAACTTTGTGTTTATCAGAAAACTGAAAAAACACTTTTTTTTAATGTGCTCGACCCGGAAATCGAACCGGGACCTCATGTGGCCAACACCAACGAGGGACCACTAGACCACAGAGGCGATAAGTGGTAAAATATTGCAATAAAATGGAGTTTCACCAAGTGCCGACGATGAAAAGTGTAGTGGCAAACCTATCGCCAACCGGGCACCGGTTGTTTTTATCAGAAAACTGAAAAATGAATTTTGAATTGTTCAACTCGGGAATCGAACCTGGGACCTCATGTGGCTAACACCGACACCGGAACACTAGACCGCAGAAGCGATATAGATGTATTAAATAGAATATTATTAGATACTTTTACTATTCCACTTGTACATAAATTTCACTTTTACACAATTTTTTATTATATTACTCGACCGGTTTCACTTTTTAAAGCATCTTCAGGATGAAATATATACTTAAGTATATATAACATTAAGGATGTTATATATACTTAAGTATATTAACATTGTATATATAACATTAAGGATGTTATATATACTTAAGTATATTACATTCACTTTTACACAATATTTTATTATATTACTCGACCGGTTTCACTTTTTAAAGTATCTTCAGGATGTCATATACAAATACAACCCAAACCCACAAAAATCGCAACAAAATTGCCCCTGTCGTTTTTGACTTAGAAGTGGAGTAACTAACACGACTTCCTTACATTTATATAGATGATTAGCTAGACTGATGTTTTTTAATATTTTTTTATAGATGAAAATAACATTATTAAAACGTTATTTGTTCTTCAATAAATCAGCAATATTTTTTGAACAAATATTTTTATGCTGACATTACTAATTTCACACTTGTGGTATGAAGTTCATAACAAGCACGATCCTATTCTTAGTTGGAACGCATAGAAAAAGTGTTTTGTGAAACAGCACAAGTGCGTTTTAACATAATCATAAAAGTAATTTCTCCAAGAGCCGACGAAAAAGTATACTATCTCTGTTCAAACAGAATCAAGTGAAAAATAATCTACGAAGCGTATTTTTGGATATGAATTTATAGAGATTTATTTATGTTCTTTATACAAAGTTGTAAGGCTTTAATTTTGTACAATGTTATCTGCGTAGTTACACAATTAAACAATAAATGTGTATATATTATACGCGTTACAGTTTGCTGTTTCACCCGCGGGTAAATTAGCAAGACAATGTAAAACATTTGATACTCTTACAATGGGCGTGTTCGTGTTACCTTGTCTGCCTTAAGTCTGACTGCCTACCACATTTAGTAAACCTATCAGAGTAAACAACATTTTATTCGGTGCATTTGAATTTGGATTCGATTCATCATCATATTTAAGAGCTAAGCTCTTGTCTGTGAAGCGATCTCATTTTTCTCTATCAAGGGCGAGCTCCTTCACCGCTTGATAGGAGGCTGTGTTGGTTTTGTGTCTGACATGGCTTATGGATTCTATCCTTGGTCTTCATTGGATTGGATTAAGTCTTTTTATTTATAGTATCCTCTCAAAATCTTAGTTAAGCCAGTTATCAGGAACACACCCAATATATCACGTGTTTCACCATCATTTCGAAATTAGTCCTCATTTACATCGTAAGAATCGCTGTGAAAAATTTCAGTCTTGGCCTAAGTTTTTAGGTTTAGGGTAGAAGAAAAAAACAGGATATGGATATCCTAATTGGCTAGCTGTAAGAAACATACTTTACGTGCTGCTCTCATTCCTACCTATTATATAAAAAAATAGTCGGTCGAGCCCATTCTCCATGAGACGAGATTTTTATATATTGGAAGAGATTGTTAATACGTCAAGCAAAAACTTTGTATTCTTTTTCATGAATACTAAGCAAACGGAGAAGTACGAAATTTGGCCCAGTTAATTTAAATGAGTAGCACCACCTTACCTAATCCTGCCGCAATAGCGTCAGTGGTTGTCATTGCCGTGTTCTGGTTTGGAGGGTAAGGTAAACTTATGCATGTGGCATTAGACCTCGCCACAAGATAGCAACGCTCTATGAACACCTTCGGTGTCTATAGGCGATGGTTGACTCTTCCCATTAGGAGACCCATCTGCGTGTTTGCTATCACTACATAGTATAAAACAAAGTCGCTTTCTCTGTCTGTCCCTATGTCCTTATGTCCCTATGTATGCTTAAATCTTTAAAAATTTGCAACGGATTTTGATAGATTGATTCTTGGGAAAGGTTTTGGTATATAAATCTTTCCGATATTCTCACGGGAACAAAAGCTACGCGGGTGAAACCGCGGGCAGGTCGCTAGTCTTATGATATAAAAAAAAGTAGAAGTGCGGAAAGTTAATATTGTTAAAAAGGATAAAATTAATTAAATTTGCTATTATCCGCAAACTGTTTTATGTGACTTCCGCGATTGCACAAAAATGTGTCGGTTTAATAAATGGATAAAACTCACCGATAGACCGAACAAAAAATAAAAGAAAACTCCAGGGGCAAAATCATCGATCCAAATCTACACTTTCACCTACGTCGGCACCAAGCATAAAAGCACACAAGTTATGCACTCAACGCACGTTTAACTTCGCAACCGAAGCATCTTCAGGAGAAACGAACACTACCTCACTCAACGCGATCGCAAGCAATAAATACTGTAATAATACTGTATTACTTGCACTCGCTTTGTAGACAAACGGATAATTGCAAATTTAATTAATTTAAACCTTTTTTAATAAAGGGTTTCTGCAAAGTAGCGCCTGAATTAATAAAATATTAATATTGTTATACCTGTTTTAAGTTATAAATATCCGGTTGACCGAGCTTTGCTCGGTTTTTTACATACCCATATCTTTGGACCCGAGCTTTTCTTGGACCTGGAACCTTGATAAATAGATTCCTTGACCCGAAAACTCCCTAAATAAACAATTGATTTTCTTAGTCTAACCTCAAAGCAAACACTCATTGATTTCGTGATACTTAACCGCTCACTTCACTTTGGTAACTAATGAGACCTCTGAGAAAATTTCGACCAACGCTAACTTTATCCAAAAAACCAGTATTTTCACTATTTACCAGTTTTAATACAATAATCTATGGTATTTTATCATTTTCGGACGAAACATTGTACAGAATAACATCAAATTGTTATTCTTTTTTCAAATACGCTCTTGGGGAAAAATAAAAGAACTTAGTCCGCCATTTTGATTCGTGCTGTGTGTTATGTGTTGGTCGCAGTTTATAATACAGGTTAATTTAAAAGGGTTTTGACGTATTAATCAACAAGTAAACTTTATTTATTATCAAGATTAGTTCAAGATCTAACAGCTTAGATAATAATTTTGTCAAAAACCGTAAATATTAATTAATAAAACATATATTTCGTTAACGACCAACTTGATGATACCAGCCCTTTGGGTATGACGGTACCTATTTTTATTTATTTTCGTAAATTTTAGTGTTAATATCTATGATCTCAAAAAAAAACATATGATGTGAATATGAAATATCCTAAACAATGTTTAAAAAAAAAATTAACATAGCAGTAAAATTGAAAAAGAAATAAATTATTTAAAAATTACGAAAAAAACTACGTATTAATTATGAAAAAAATATATATTAATATTTATATAAATAAATATTTTTGTACTATAATATATGTTGTTTATTTTTTTTTCCGTATGTATATGTTTACCAATTATATAAAAAAAAATATAAAAAGCATAGGTCATCGATTTACTTTTTAAATTAAAAATCCTCGACTAACAAGTAGTCATATTTTTCTCAAAGTGTCGTGTTACACCTGAATTATTTTGTAGCTTAAGCCATTTAAATTAAACAATTCTCACACCAGTGTATTGCAGTGCTCAAGACCTCTTAAAAAATATACGCTTTACAGTATCGGATTCAATCCAAACAACTTATAAACCATTTCTGTGACACGGTCCACCGGAACGAACTCAGAACGTGTGCGCGTAACGGTCCGTGTTTTTTTGCGAAAAAATGCGAAAATTGCTGGTGGTGTGAGCGGTTAACAACGCCATCTGCTGGAATAACTTACAATCCAAAAAATAGTATTATTATTCGCCAATAGATATCAGGAAGAGTCATATTTTTCAGTTTTAATTGGAACTTTAAAACACGAATAAAATGACATTTTCTAAAAATGATTCCTAGCTAGATCGATTTATCGC
The DNA here is from genome assembly GCA_036924255.1 of Apodemia mormo. Lineage (NCBI taxonomy): Eukaryota > Metazoa > Arthropoda > Insecta > Lepidoptera > Riodinidae > Apodemia > Apodemia mormo. Next base: position 2,204,597 of record JAUPFN010000025.1, read on the forward strand.
CCCCGAAACCCCCTATATACTAAATTTCATGAAAATCGTTGGAGCCGTTTCCGAGATTCCTTTAAAAGAATTGCTCGTTTCCAGGTATTAGATAGATTAGATGTTTGTGTAGATATTCATTTGTTCAGTATTTAACATTTAATAGTAGATTAAATTAAGCATACCGATGGCCCAAATAGAAATGTCTTGTCGAGCCTGAAACTCCTCTTCCACAATCTTCATGTATTCTATTTCCTTTTGAATTCCTTCGTCTTCTTTATCTAAGCCTCTTAATAATGCAATAGATTCCGTCGCTTCCTGAATTAATAAAAAAAGTTCAAAATAGAATGCGAAATAAACCTTTTAAAGCAAACAAACATACACACACGCACACGCACATGTATTTAATGTGCACACACTTACGCAAGCAAGCACGTTCGTTGCAGTTGCATTTACCCAATTTGCACGCCGAAAAAATGTTGTCTTTAATCTCAGCAACTTCTACCGAATAAAGTTGTTCACATCTATAATATACGCACTCACTCAGTGAGATAATGACCTGGTTATTTGACAGTATAACTAGTACCGGTCAACACCCATACCAGCCTCCTTCATAATGTAATATGCAATAATAATAAAACAATCTTGTTGTGTATGCATCTCATCTCCACAGAATAAGTAACTCTTTTATGGGGCAATGTATACGCTTTTACAATAAACTTCCCGAAACTACAAGATATCTATCAGTCAATAAATTTCAAAATGTGTTAAAAGAAAACTCTGTAAAGAAGGATATTATAAAATCTCAGATTATTTAGAAAACAATTAATTACGTCGGCATATCGTGATGTAAAAAACAGCTACGAACGGAGTACAATTCTGCCTCTAGGTTCATCAAAAAAGCTATCGCCAAGGCAAAATCGGAACACATTGACAGAATTTGTGAGAAATTAGTTCGACGTCCTTCGGGAACTAGTGCGTTTTGGTCTTTCGCCAAGGCCGTCATAGGGAATTTCTCACAGCCCTCTCTTCCATCTTTGCACAGAGACGATGACTCTTTGGCCCATACCGCAAAGGAGAAGGCCTATCTTCTGGGCTCGTTCTTTGCAGCCAACTTGACTCTGGACGACCAAGGGAATGCACCGTCTACCATCCTGCGGTGCGATAGTTCTAATCCTGAACTAAGATTCCTGCAGTCTTCTGTGCGTAAAGCACTTTTTTCCTTGGACGTCCACAAGTCCAGTGGGCCAGATGGCATCCCTTCTATTGTGCTTAAAGTGTGCGCTCCGGAGTTGGCGCCAGTATTAACGCGCCTGTTTCGACTCTCCTACTCACTCGGCGTGATACCAAAATCGTGGAAGCATCCTATTCTAGCGTGCATCCTATTCCCAAAAAAGGAGATAGCTCTAGCCCGTCCAATTACCGTCCCATAGCCGTAACCTCCGTGTTCTCCAAAATTATGGAAACCATCATCAACTGTGAGCTCCTGAAGTATTTAGAAGAGCACCAGCTGATTAGTGACCGTCAGTACGTTTTACATCGCGGCCGCTCAGCTGGTGATCTGCTAGTATATTTGACACATCGATGGGTAGAAGCAGTTGAGTCCAAAGGGGAGGCATTGGCTGTAAGTTTGGACATAGTTAAGGTCTTTGATCGGGTATGGCACAAAGCGCTTCCCGCAACGCTGCCTTCCTACAGGCTTCCTGAGAAATTGTGCAAGTGGATAACCAGTTTTTGGCCGATCGGAGCATCAAGGTCGTAGTCAACGGTGCATGCTCCGACCTTAAACCCGTCAATAATGGTGTTCCCCAAGGCTGCGCACTATCACGACATTTTTTCTTCTGCATATCAATGATATCTTGCGAATTAGTAACATACATCGCTATGCAGATGATAGTACTGGTGATGCTACATATTCTGGCCGTAGCGGTATTTCTCGGGAACACGTCGAAGAGAGCCAAATAAAGCTTGTGTCTGAAATCGAGAATGGACTTACTGATGTCTCGGAATGGGGTCGTCAAAACTTGGTCACATTTAACCCCAAAAAGACACAGCTTTGCGCGTTCACCGCAAAAAAGACACCCCTTGTCATATCACCTCGTTTGAGATTACTCTCCTGACAGCCTCAGCCAGTATCGGAATCCTGGGAGTTGTCATATCGAATACCGTTCAATTTCGCGGTCATCTGGAAGGCAAGGCGAAACTAACCTCCAAAAAGCTCGGTGTGCTCACAGAGCAAACAGAGCGAAGCATTACTTCTTACCGGCCCATTGTCTCCAACTTTATTAGGCGCAAATTCGGCCTCACATGGAGAACTGCTCTCATCTCTGGGCCGGAGCTCCTCAGTACCAACTTCTTCCACTTGACCGCATTCAACGTAGAGCGGTTCGAATCGTTGACGATCAGGCTATTTCGAAATGGCTTGACTCCTTGGCATTACGCAGATATATAAGCTCACTCTGCGTCTTTTATCGTATCTATTATGGAGAGTGTTCTAACGAGTTATTTGGATTAATTCCTGCTACTAACTTCCATCGTCGGACATCGCACCAAAATTTAAAGTTCCACCCACATTATCTTGATGTCTGGAAATCCACAACCGTGCGGTTTTCCCGGCACTTTTTGCCTCGCACTACTCTTTTGTGGAATCAATTACCGGCAGGGGTTTTTCCGAACAAATACGACATGGGGACCTTCAAGAAAAGAGCTTACTCATTTTTAAAAGGGCGACAACGCAACTGCAAGGCCTCTGGTATTACGGATGTCCATGGGCGGCGATGATCACTCAACATCAGGTGCACCTCCTGTTCGTTTGCCCCCTCTTACATAAAAAAGACAAAAAGCCTGGGATTAATTACTCTTCATACCGATGTCATATATATTTTTTGTAATATTGTGATATTGCAAAATAGATGATGTGAAAAAAAGACAAGCCCGCTGAGTTTCTTCCGCCGGATTTTCTCAGTGTGTGGCCGCGTTTCCGATCCGGTAGTAGTTTTTAAAAAATATATTGACGTGTCAAAATTTGTAAAATTTTTTATTGAATAAAGTGCTTCTGATTTCTGATTTCTGATTAAGGACCCCCGTTACACTTTGATTAGTGCAAATGCCTTAGTTTTGTGCATTAGTGCAAACTTTCACCTAGCTGCTGACCGGGACTTTACTTACAATGTTTATATTACGATGGGTGTCAAATGAAAATAGTGTGTAGCGTTTATTTTTATTTATTTGGCGTGGTTTGTAATTCATATTATATTAAAATATAATCTTTCTGCACTCCTTCACCGTTCAAACTTTAACTGTACCAAATTTAATGTGTAGGTTTTCTTCTATTTGTGGATTTCTTCTATTATTACTATTATTATTATTAGATCGCCCATAAGTAAAACTGTTCGTTTTTATGCCCTGTCTTCTTGGAATAAACAGTAGGTATGACTCGCAAGAGAAGAAATATTTGTCGACGTCGAATAATATCTCGCTTATTTTAATATGCATGCCTTAACAAACAAAACTTTACTGACAAATTAATGCTGTTTTAGGAGATATCCGTATTATATTTTTATTTATGTGCATTACAAATTGGGTTGCATTAAATATGGGCTTAATTATTATTTATGTGAGTTTTGTTGTAATTCCAATGTAATGCAAGTAAAGCAATAACGACTTAACGAAGTGTCAAACTCAATATTATTACAGCAATGTGGTATGGTCGGTGGACAAAACTATTACTGACAAGTAAAAGTGTTTATTATTTCTACTTTTGAACGTTTATATCGAATAATGTTTCCAACATGGTAGCACGTAGAGATGTAGTTTCAATGACGAGATAGCAGGTCTGCAAAATTTTAACATACTATTTATGCTAAGCAGGCTGTTATATTCTTTCAACATTACCAGAAAAGTCTTCTTATGCAAAAAATTACACCCACCTTAATTTTCCCTTGCTTCACCAGAAATGAAGGAGACTGAGGAGCTTTAAACATTAAAATCACTGAAATGGTTCCTAAAGCCGCAGCCACATATAACATTGTGTAGTAATCTAAATACGCCCCCATCAGATACATGGTGAACAGTCCCATGTTAAGCATCACCAGAAGCAACGTTCCCAGGACTCCTCTTATGTTATCCTGACTTATTTCCTTCACGTACAAGGGTACCACATTGAAGGCACCACCGGCTGATAAGCCCGATATTGCTCTAGCTATGATAAGGGATGTAACTGATGGATATATAATTTTAATCAGCCACGATATCTGAAACAAAATTTTTCCGATGTTAAATAACTCATACAAATAATAAACTTAAGAATTTGAGGATGTTCTCTTACCGGTATGTGGCATCATACCGGTAAAAGAACATCCTGCCTCAGAGAACAACATGCCTTGCCTCGTTCTGATGACATGTTTGTTGTTATCAGTGCTTGCTGGTGTGTTGCAGCTTGGGGGGTTTTGCAACTAGTATACTAAGCAATAGTTTCTTTGATACACGGATGGTAACTCCGTAAAGCAAACATGCAGATGGATCTCCAGATGAAAAGAGTCGTCTAGCGCATTTAGACAGTAAAAATATCACCTTCACCCATTTTTATGTCATATAAAAATACCTACGCCCGATGTTTATGTCAAATAAAATACCCACTGACGCCTACTATTTATTTTATGTAAAATACCCATCTATCTCCAATGTTTATGTCAAATAAAACATACTCACCTACGTCCAAAGTTTATGTCAAATTGTTAAAATAATTTATTAATATTCCGTAGAACCCAAATCACAAATATAAATAACGACCTGCATCAAATGTTTATGTCAAATCAGAATACCAACGTATGGTCAATGTTTATGTCAAATTAAAATACCCAATAGGTTACCTACCAGTAGGTAGGGTACCCAGTACAAATATGACATAAATATTAGATTGTACATCTAATATTTTTGTCATATACTCACCTACTACCACCACACCACACACTACCAATGTTTATATTATTTAAGTACACACAAAAGTGCCCAAATAAAAGAACCCAAAAATGCTTGCAGTGCTTACGTCATATGAAACTGTCATCAGCAACAACTCACCATCTGTGGTCCATATAGAAAAATTACGGCCATTTTACTGCTAAATTTATTGGCTATGTACGCAAAAATTGGTACACCGATAGCAGCAGTCAGACTGAAAGCACTCGCTATCCAAGACATGGCTATGTCTGAAACGGGTGCCCCAGTAGGAGATGATTCAGCTTGGAGGTATCTCGTGTTAGCTGATATCCATCCGTTCTCCAAACCGTAAGACATTGCCATGGTGTTTGCTGAAAATGTTACATATTTGAGCTAATACACAAAAAATATTTGTTTGTGTGTGCGTGAATGGATTAAGCGTGCATATGTGTGTGTATGTGCTGTTCAATAGTGTGCGTGCACGTGCATTTTAATAAAAAAAATCAAGTATATTTTATTTTTATTTATAGATTAACAAACTAGCAAATGTTTCTTTTGATCGAAATATCTCTGCTATATTGTTTAGAACAGCAATCCTGAGTTTAGACACGTGAGGCCTGATTTGTCACTTATCGAGTTACTCTATCGGATGGCATGAAGTACTATTTCGCCCTGGCGATAAACGCACAACCTTGCGACTTATTGGGGTTGTGTTGGGCTAAATTTTGTTGACCCCGTTTCGAGAATTTGGTCAAAACATTCTTGACTTCATCCACAAGGTTGTTCCGACACTCGTCGACATATTCCCGAGAAATATTAGACCGGTCGCGCTATGTGGATGATAGTAAACACGTATTGTCATTAACATAGCAATGAATACTGCTAATTTGTAGTATATATGCAGATGCTTTGGGGAACACCAGAATTGTCAGATTTGGGATCAGAGGATGCACCGTCGACAAGAACATCTAATTTTATGGGGTAATATATACAATTTTTTACAATAAATTTACTGATTCCTTTTACAATAAATTTCCTGATGCTACAAGAGGTCTACCAGTAAATAAATTGAAAAAATGTGTTACAACAAAACTTGTGATTTGTTTTAATACATTTTTTCAATTCTGGTGATAAGACCACCTAAGAATATAGTAATTAATAATTCTAAAGATGTATTTTTAAATTGCAAGTTTGTGCATAATAAACAATTATCATAAATTTATGAATTGAAATAAACAGTTATTGTTTTTACATAAATAAGAAATTAAAAATGTTATTCAAATAATATTTAAAAACAAACACTATAATATAAAAAAAAAACATTGCAAAATTCAAATTATTTCATGTTGCTTAGACTTATTTGATGTGTGTATATCGTGGTCCTTTAAAAATGTATAGATGTACATATGTATGTATGTTTACCTAGTATTGCAGCTATCCATTGTATATAAGTATGTCCAGTTTTGGTAGTTTCACTGTTTCTTGTCACCATTGTCTTAAACTTAAAAGCACCTTGTAGGCTTGCGTTTCAGTAGCCGTTTACATTCGCACTGTGAAAATCCCCTACTATCAATGATAAATGAGATGTTAATACTACAAATCATATAATTATCTTCTCAAGAACAAATATAATTAAAGATTAGTTTTATTATGTCTTCTTTTTTATCGTCAACTGCTCCCCACATAATTAAAGATGACTAATAATAATTTGGTACATTTTTTTCTTGCATTTTCTACTAGGTGTTGCTAAGGAACTAATTACTTCGCTCCCGGCTTTAGAGAAATGGTCGCAGGTTCAAATCCCGCGTGTCGATATTTTTCTTTGTTGTTTTTAAGATTTTTCCAGTTTCCCAAGCACGGGGTGAGTGCTATAACACAAAAATAAATAATTACTTCGCGCTCCATATATCTAATTATGGTTGGTTTGCAAACAATATACATTTCTTTCTTGTATTTTCTATTATGTACTATCTGACCCAACAAACGTTGTTTTGCCATACAAATTACCAATCTTTCATTGAAATCTGTTCAGTAGTTTAGGAATCCATAGCGGACAAACAATGTGACACGTAATTTATGTATAATAAGATTACTCAGGAATTATTTCGCACCTCACACATCTAATGCTGGCTTATAAACAGTACCATTTTTTCCTGTATTTTCTACTAGGAACGCCTAGTAGAAAGTACAAGAAAGAAACGCTGCCGTCCACCGTCTGACGTCGCCGTCCGTTCCATGTGCCTATTAGCGCTCTGCTCACCTTATTTAGCCTGTTTGAGCCTATAGGGTGATGGATGGCGGCCCCCATGTAGTTGCTGTTAATTTCTTAAGCCAAGACAATTTGCAAGTGGTTACTAAAAAATCTATACCTATAAGGTAGTTAAGAACCTTTAACCGTCATTAAGTACTGTGGTGTTGAAAGGATTTGAAAAATTTTAGTAGATTAGAAGAAAAAAAATAAGGAGCTTAACTACTCTGAAATTAATTGTTTTACAAAAACAACTTTATTTATACTAAAATTTTAATAAAAATCTATCTTTTGACATATAACGACATTAACAATTTGTTTATAGAAAATTTTTAGCATCGGTTTCAAAGTAATCTCGCGTCTTTTAGCTCTAACTCAAAAACTGTTTTTGTCACTTACCCGCCTTTTAGTTTAAGGACGGCAGAATAGTACTATTTCTCGATAAAAATAATCACTGAGCTATTTTGCAATATTTTTTTAAAAGCGCATAGAGTGGCTCTATGTAGTTTTTTTTTTAGTTATCAGTTAGTTAATTATCAGTTTTCTTTTTTAGTTGTTAGTTTAGTTATCAGTTATAGTCGTGTTAGTTCCTACGTGGTTCGAGTCGCAAGTTAGTCGCGACCCGTCTTGTTACAAACATATTTTACCCCGCGTTGGTTCGCTCCCTTTGAAGAATAGACTGACTGCCGTTTTAGCAGGCACCGTTTTGCCGCAAGAGGCGAAGTTATGCAGCTAATTTAACTCATATCGGAATAAGAAAGTGACAAGCACTGACGCTATTGCGATAAGGATAGGTAAGTCATATATAGCAGGTTCGGGCGATGCAGTACAGATTTCTACGACCTAGTAGCTACGATGGTAGAGACTTGCATAAATAATCGTTCGCCTCTTACGAACTGCCAGGCAGAACGGCAGACAGTTCATCTTCAAAGGGGGCCCTGGCCAACACGGGGGACAATATCCAAAAGAAAGGGGCAAATTGTCCAAGAGCTGAATGACAATTTTAGGTAGGCATTTGAGGCACGCCGAAAATTTGTCGAATTCTCCTTTCACCTCAAATACCTACACAAAATTTAGAATTTAGAATTTTATCATTTTACACCATGATAACGCTTCTTCACACACGGCCAACAAAACAAAGTCATTTTTAGCTTCCAAAAAAGGTCATCTCGTCACTCATTCTGCGTATAGCCCCGACCTGTGATTTCTGTATTTTCCCCAAAATCAAAGATTTGATGAGAGGTTTTACTTTTACCAACTCCGAAGAGGCAGTGATAGCGTTCAATCAGCACGTAGAAAAAATGCCTTCAGATCCTCCTGTTTTAAAAAATGGTTCGATCGCATGAAAAAATATTTAAAATGTAAAGGAGATTATTTTGAAAAGCAATAAACATAATATTTTGGTTATAACATGTTGTTTTTTTAAGTTACGCAAAACTTATAGTGTGACCTACGTATGAAAGTATTACATAGTAATATTTAGTTATTTTACACCTTATTTTAATACGTGGTAACATGATCTGATGGAAATCTAAATAAAAAATATAACAATTAGAATGAGAATATTTTTTTCATGTTTTTCTTAATAGTATTTTTTGTACACCTTACTCATCACTTACGAAGTTTTCGCAAAATGCGGAGCAATATTTCACCGTGACAGTCCTATTCTCAGTTGGAACGCATCACTACATAGCATAAAACAAAGTCGCTTTCTCTGTCTGTCCCTATGTCCCCATGTTCCTATGTCCCTATGTCCCTATGTATGCTTAAATCTTTAAAATTACGCAAAGGATTATGATGCGGTTTTTTTTAATAGATAGAGTGATTAAAGAGGAAGGTTTATATGTATAATAACATTCAATGTATTGTAGAGATGTCCACATTTTGAGGTCCTAGAAACCTTTTTCGACTATTTTCGCGATGACGTCAGTGTGTCTGTACTCTGTATGTATGTGTGTGTGTATGTATGCGTGTATGTAAACATCTCATAACTTTTGAACGACCGGACCAACCGAAACGCGGTTGATGGCATTCGATTGGATTCTACTCAATTTAAATTTCCTAAAAATTTGAATCAAATGGGCCGAAGGGGTTTTCAAAAATTTTGAAAAAACCCAAAAAAAAGTTTGACGAAACAGATTATTTTAATATAACTTCCAGATTAATATACCAATTAAGTACAAAAACTAATCAGCTCTATTCTTCGTCGTTTACGTCGAAAGCCGTTTTAAAAACGAAATCAAATCTTATTTTCAAAAGTTACAGCTTTTCAAATATTAAAACTACGTTGTTTTTAGCAAACTTATTTAATACTAGCTGTGCCCGCGACTTCGTCTGCGTGGGATTTTTTTTAAAGTAGCCTAAGTTACTCCTTATTACATCAGCTATCTACCAGTGAAAGTACCGTCAAAATCGGTTCAGCCGTTCCAGAGATTAGCCGGAAAAACAGACAGGCAGACAGACGAAAATCGTAAAAATTGTTATTTTGGTATGTATACCGTGTATACATCCATATGCATTTAGTTAAAACCGGTTATTTTAATATTACAAACGGACACTCCAATTTTATTTATTTGTATAGAAGATGTATAGATAGTGTTAATATTGTTACGTACTCGGGTTCGTTATTGTAAGAAAACACCACTTATATTAAATCCGTGTATTTACACAACACAACACAACGTAATACTAAAATACACTCTACTTGCTAGTCACTCACTATACTATCACTAAACTACACAATAAAACACTTCTCACTTCGCACTGTTCACTTTGAGTATCGCTCTCGATCGCTTGATAAAAACTGCCTTGTGTTTGTCAACACCTCTGTATTTATAGGCAGGGTTAAGTCCTAGCTGGATCCAGAAAAATCTAAATGTATCGGGAAACAACGAATCACTTCTTATCGTAAACATGTTATGAGTCATAAATCCTAGTACACGCTACTTTCAACATTATGCCATATCCCACAAAGTCCATTATGGCATAGCCCAGGTTAGCTATTTGTTTGTCAATAGGAGTAGTTATCTCTTTCTTTTATTTCTAGATAGTTACCGCGCGCGCGCTCCAACTCTACACGCTTCTAGATTATTCGTAACAATATATTATGTGTACGATCTATAACTACAATACATAGGTATTTATAAATACAATACATAAGAAATACGTAATATTCAACGTAAAATAATTGCATCACAAAATTTCAACTCGATCCGTCGATAGGAAGGGCTCAAAACGGTATTGTACGGAAATGAGACAGGTATCAGAACAGCTAGCCAAAGCCGCAATTCTGTAATCAATAGTTTTCAATATAAATAGTTTCAGAAACCGCTATCGCGTGGCAATATTTATTGCCTTTTAGTTTCATTTTGATACGGCAAAGTCGCGAAACGACCCACCTCTAGTTAGAGGTATATACTTCCACTCACGTACCTTAAAAAAACTGGCTAAGTGCGAGTCGAACTCGCGCACGGAAGGTTCCGTACCATCATCTATAAAAAATGGCGTTTGTTGTATGAGAGCCTCCTTAAGTACTTATTTTATTTTAATTATTTATTTCTAAAGTGATTATTTAATTCAATATTCTGTGGATATTTTAAACGTCTACCAGTTGTCATTATTAAGATCGAAAAAAATGCAAAAAAAACACGTTTGTTGTATGGGGGTCACCCTTAAATATTTATTTTATTCTGTTTTAGTTTTAATTATTATAGCGGCAACATAAATACATCATTTGTGAAAATTTGAACTTTCTATCATGGTTCATAAGATACAGCCTAGTGACGGACAGATAGGTAGACAGACAAACGCAGGGACACACAGTGATGTCTTAGTAATAGGGTCCCGTTTTAAACTTTGAATATGGAACCTTAAAAAGTATAGTAAAGCCAACACATTCACAGTTCGGCTCTTCTCGGCAATGTTCGGTTCTCGTTCGGCGGTGAGTAGCGCGCCGCGTCTCACACATCCTTTCGGTAAATACCTACTATTGTTGAGTTATTTTCATTTTACAATTTTTCTTAAACTATGCATCCAAATAACTTGGTATAAGAGCCAAAGTTTATCTTCCTAAGATTTTCGCGTTGATGAATTTTGTATACGCAGTATAAGTGTCGCGGACTTTCTTGTAGATCTACTTAAAATCAATATATTTGTATTACATTGTACTTTACGTATACTTATCCATTACGCCAGCGCACGCGGATACAGCAGTTCGATAGCGCTTTTCTTCCGACTTAGTTTACGAATATCGATATTTTAACTAAACCAAGAATAATTGTAACGTAATAACGTAATCCTTGATAACCTATAACCTTCCTAATGAATGTAGCTATAACACATAATTTTTTTTTCAATCGAACTTATTATTCCAGAAATTAGCGCGTTTAATCAACAAACAAACAAACAAAAAAGAAATATCAAGATTAAGTCAATCATTTAGTATAGGTGTTTCAATACGTTAGCGCGATGTATTTTCGTGCAGTGACATCTAGTTAATGTGCACTAAATTACACTTTACGCTACGTTTTCTTCCGATTAATTTTATTTCCCGTGGGAATGAGATATTTTCCCTCGGTAAAAAGTAGCCTATGTCCTTTCTCAACGTCTTACCTATGTTTATGCCAAATTTTATCTAAATCGGTCCAGTGGTTTAATCGTGAAAGCGTAACAGATAGACAGACAGACAGACAGAGTTACTTTCGAATTTATAATATTAGTATGGATTGAGGACAAAAACTAATCAGCTCTATTCCTCCAAAAACTACGCCTAATACATAAATTGCATCAAAATCGGTTTATCCGTTTGGGAGTAATCGTTGACGAAAAATTTTGAAAAAAGTGTTTTTTCGAAGTAGCTTCGAAATTTTTGGACCAATCATTTTTTTGATGTTCTTCGACATTTTAGTACTAAAAAAATTACGTCAAATGTTTTGCTTCAAAAATCAAAATCGAATCTTATTCTCAAAACTTATAGCTTTTCAAATGATAAAATTACGTTGTTTTTAGCAAACTTAATTAATTTTTTTTAAATAACTTTCAAGTTAATTTACCGATTGACTTTAAAATATTATCAGCCTTTGTTCTTTAAAAACTGCGTCATATACCGTTTATTTAATCAAAATCGGTCAATTTGTTTGGGCTTTATCGGTGAAGAAAATTAAAAATAAAATGTTTTTTGACATAACATCGAAATTTTTCAACCTACCGATTATTTAGCTAAAACAATATTCTAGATCTCAAAAATTGAGTTGAATGCCATCATTGTTTTCAAATATAAAGCAAAAATTTAATAATATTGTCATTTTTAACATAATTGATGTTTGAACTGAAAAATCTATCCTAATATTTTTTACTCTTTTGAGCTTAAAATACCTTAATTTTTTTTTCTCTAACTCTTTTACGATTCAGGCAATAAGGCTTTGGAATTCATTACCACTTCAAGTTCGCATGAGTCAATCTATAAATTCTTTTAAACACAATCTAAGGAATCATTATTTGTCTATTCCACATTAATATAATTTGTAATTTGTTTTTTTTTTCTTATTTTTAAATGGATCTTACGAGTTCGTATTTTTTTGAGCAACACGTACTCATCTCAAGAGGTTAATATCATTTAATGTTTCACAGTAGTTATATATATATATATATTTTTTTTTGTTTTAATTTCTAGTAGATACCTAACGCTGTAAATAATTTAAGTGCCTGTCTTTATATTGCTGAAGTACTTTAGGTTTCATTAATAGATGTGTTTAAATATTTTTAGTATATTGTACACTTCGACTTATATTAATGGTCAAGTATTTCACTTTACCGGGTTGGCTGTAAGAAATCTCTTTTTTAGAGATAAGCTCACCTTTTGTACCTTTTTAAAAATTTTGCTTGCTGTAATTTTGTGTGTTGTTCTATTGTGTACAATAAAGTATTAAATAAATAAATAAATAAATTAATTTAGTGAGAAGTTTCAGGGATGACCCGTAGAGTCAACCATTTACACATTTTTTCCCGTTTGCCCCTATGTCTCGCCTTAATAAATCGCAGGGTCAATTCTTTAACGTTGCAGGCTTAGATTTGAGCGTTGACTGTTTTTCACATGGCCAACTATATATCGCTCTTTCAAGAGTAACCTCTAAAGAAAACGTGTTTGTATTGTCTAATGGCAAGAAAGCTGTGAACTTTGTATATAAAGACATTCTGTAATATATTAATTGTAAAATTACAAGAAATAGGTAAAAATGGAAAAACTAAAAATGTAGGTATTCCAAAGATAGCAGGAAATCTCTATGGTATAGGGAAAGGGGAAATTGTTTTACCCCAAATTTAACGCGTGCGGGCCACGGGCAGTAATGAATAAATTAAAACTACTGGATCGTTTTTAATCATTTTATTCCCGGGCCGCTAGTAGTATTATAACACGATAAGCGTCTATCAGCATGCGTTGGTTTGAGGCGAACTTTGTATGTACTCTTATCATTCTCCTTTCCTTCATTATGTACAGTGTTTTATCCTGTATAAAAAACACCATGTATAAGTTATAAAATGTATTCTTTTATTAATAAAAGTACGTAAGTAGTAAAGTTATCATTTCCTTTGAATACTTTATGAAGAACTAAAAAAATTATATCGAATTCGGTGGATCCTTCACTTTTTTGGAAAGAATTATTCTTATTTCTTCGTCAGTTTTTCCTTTAGTTTCTGGAAGGCAGAAAGTGACAAAGATAGCGCCAACCATGTTTAAAGCTGCACAAATGAAAAAGATGCTGTAGTCTCCAAAGGCGGACCTCATTGGTTCATATGCAGCCACTGTCATTGACGCAGTAAACCAGGCACATGTGATCACCACACCCATTATCTTTACTCGAACCTGAAAAAGTATGTATATTTTAAGAAATTGGCTAGTTTTCATCGTCGCCACTTGGAAAAACGGTTTTAGTCCAGCTTTTTGTACTATTTTATAAACACAACCGGTTTCGCTATTATATAGCATACGATTTTAGCAAAACAGGTTGGGTGTATAAAATAATATAAAAAAACGGCCAAGTGCGAGTCAAATTCGCGATCGAAGGGTTTCGTGCCATCACTCAAATCACGTTTATTGTATGCCCCTCCCCCTTAAATATTTATTTTATTCTGTTTTTAGTATTTATTGTTAAAGTGACAGCAGAAACACATCGTGAAAAATTCAACTATCTCGCTATCACGGTTCATGAGATACAAACTGGTGACAGACAGACGGACCGACACTGGAGTTTAGGAATGAGATTCCGTTTGTAACTTTTGGTTACGGAACTCGAAATTAAAGATGCCTAAACAGACATAGGATAACAGACAGAACTATACCACTTATAGTCAGGATGGTAGTGACTCGTATACTGTGATATTATGGTAACAACATTGATTTCTTTGAATTTTTCTCTCAGGTAAACGCCTCTGCCAAGATCGTTAATTGTTCTGATAGCGCTCTTTTGTAGTGGAAGTATAGAATTTACATTAGCAGAATTTCCCAGAGATGAATTTCATAAGACACAATGCTGTGAAAGTAACTGAAATTTGCAAAGCAGTATCGACAGCTGTCTAATTTTTATTATTCCATAAATAGTTGAACTAAGTGTGCTTGCTAAATTATGCATATGTGGTCTCCATTTTTATTTTTATTAAGTGGTATGCCTTAAAACGCTGGACTCTGGAGTCCACTAGGTCCAAATCCTTTCCACTAAATTGTACATTGATGTCTACTTGCCTTACAATAAACATTGAAAATTTAACAAAATATGTTTAGTTCCCATTTAATATAAGTTTTTTGAAATGTCAATGAAACCAGTTGACGACTTTGAAATCGAATTATTCATTTCACATTTACCAACTTCACTTTTTACTTTGAACAGAAGTGATATGTTATCCGCAAGCAACACTGTCCCACGCTCACCCACATAAAGTCATTAATGTATGTGTGAAACAAAAATGGATCAAGAATAGAGCCTTGTGTACCAGGCAGATACCAATGTACAACTTAATGGAAAAGATCTGGACCTAGTGGACTCCATAGTGTTTTAAGGCATACCACTGTAGAAAAATAACAATGGGGATCATATATGCATAAGCTAGCAAGCACACTTAGTTTAGCTGTTTTGAAAATTAGACAGCTAATTTATGTCGATATTGCTTTGTACAATTCAGTTACATTCACAGGATTAAGTTAAATAAAAATAAAAAGCAAGGTTATGAATAGCTGTCTCTTAACGTCGCTCACGTATGCCAGCGAAACATGGAAAATTCACACGACGAGCTAAGCATAAAATATATATTTGCCAGAGGAGCATGGAAAGAAGCATGATGAAAATCAGAAAAATACAAAAAATACGCTACTTTAAATAAGAGAAGTAACAGGTGTAATAGATTTTCTCGGTTTCGCTGTGAGATTAAAATGGCTATAGATAGGGCATGTAGGAAGAATGAGCGACGACAGGTGGACTACCTGGGTAAAGTAATGGCAGGGGTCCTCAGGAACAAGGAAGAGAGGGAGGTCTAGATATGGGAGAGTCCAGATGGGAGGACGACATTACCGGAACTGTTGGAAAAGGATGGATGGTAAAAACTGCAGAACTGGGAATCTCTGGAGGAGGCCTTTACCCTCAACTGATATATTCCCTTTTATTCCCTTTTTATTCCATTTACTTTATTTTATTCCCTTTATATAATATTCAAATTATTTAGAAATTCAATTTTAGATTCTTTTTTTGTTGTCAAATATATTAAATTTCACTTATCACAAATTTCAACTTGAAATAATCAAATTTTAAGTACGTTAATTTTTATAATTTCATAGTGTGATGTAATATATTTGAATTTTTATATCAATTTTCTCACTATATATATATATATATATATATATATATATATATATATATATATATATATATATATATATATATATATATATATCTCCTCCGAAACTACTGAACAGATTTCAATGGAATTTTGTAGATATCAAGTGTTTGGTCCAACTTAAAAGATAGGATAGTTTTTTATGACCCGATTCCCCCCCCCCCCCCTCTTCAGTAATTTTTAGGAAAAAATAAGGTTTGCCGGGTCGGCTAGTAATTTAGAGTTCTGCATTGTATCCCCATGGTCTGGCGCTAACGCCTTACCTATTCCTGTCACAAAAGCGTCAGTGCTTGTCACTGTCGTGTTCCGGTCTGGAGGGTAAGGATGATATATAAAAAAACCCAAGTGCAGTTTTTCTAATGCCAGCGAACCCATGACATCAGTTAAGTAAGCCTTAAAACGTTAAAGTAATTTAGATGTAATGAGTAATGAACAGTAGAACTCACTTGAAAGCTAAACATTTCCGTCACTATAATATATGGTAACGGGCAAACTCCGCCAGCATACATGCACACCGCCACCACCATCGCCAGGATAGGGAGCCAGCTTGGTACTGATCCTCCTAAGTTCTGTATTAGGATAGCTGATCCTAGCGTTAGCATTGATAAAGACATTATGAGGTACGCGCCAGCCAACAAAATCTGTAATCAGAAATTGAGTCCCTTTAGTAATTACTCTATCTATCTATCTGCTAGGGGATTAAATATAAATAGTGACACGAAATTACAGATCCACGCCTACTCTGATGCAATTTTACAATAATAATTAAGGCGCACTTTCAATTCAATATTTATTTCTTAATTTTAAAATTTGTACGGAACTTTTAAAGTAACACTGTATATCAAGGCGATATTCGACCGCCCCATTGGTCGAGTGGTTAGCGACCCTGACTACGCGATCGACGGGGCTCGGGTTCGATCCCCGACGGGGACAAGCATTTGTGTGATGAGCATGTTCGTATTTCCGGGCTTGGGTGTTTATTAAATATATACTAGTATTTATATACCTATGTATTTCTATGTATTAGTATCGTTGACTGACACCCATAACACAAGCAAATAATTTGCTTACTTTGGGGTTAGATCAGTCAGTTTAATTTGTCCCGTGAATATTATTATCATTATTATATCAAGGCGATTGTTGTTTCTTTCCATCAGGGGAGCCATCTGCTTGCTTGTTATTTCACTACATAGTATAAAACAAAGTCCCTTTCGCTGTCTGTCCCTATGTCCTTATGTCCTTATGTATGCTTAAATCTTTAAAACTACACAACGGATTATGATGCGGTTTTTTGTAATAGATAGAGTGATTAAAGAGGAAGGTTTATATGTATAATAACATTCAATGTACTGTAGATAAATACTGCAGTTTTTGAGTTTTCTGATGTCATGTCGTAAACAATTATATTTTTTTCAACTTACATTGCAAACGCAGGCTAAACCCTACGAGATTTATCAAAATAATGAACAAGTATTTGTACACCTTGAAAAGGTTTACAGAAAACTCCACGATGGTATATGTCTATCTCTTATGGATAACCCACAATAGCATTTTTTTGTCATTTACTTTATACGAGAAATAATAGCTTTTTTTCGAAGCAATTTTAAGCAATACAGCACTAATCCTTATCCAATTAAATACCTTAAATATATTGTCGATTTAATTAGGGCGAGCGTAGCGAGCCCTACACTAGGCCACGATCTGTGCACTTTTGTGGTACATTTTACTGAAAAACCATCGCATTTTTTAGGTTTGAGCTTCGACGTGGTAGCTTATATTCATGCCTAGATTTGTTATCTACCATAAAAATACCATTTTATAAACATTAAAAAAAAGGAAGTTACAATTTGTATTAGAATTTTATTACTACTAACGCCATCTCTTATTAAAGTAACGAGTTAAAATTGATAGAAGATACATTTTGTATTAGAATTTTTGAACTTATTAAGAGACTACTTCATGAATTGTTTCTTCATATTTGACTGACTCCTCGTATCCTCGTATAAAGGCGAGGTTCACGTATAAACTGCAATAGCTATAGAGCCATCAATTTGATCAGCTTGGCATCGAAGGTGTATGATAAAATCATTGAAAGGAGAATGCAAGGGAAGTTCGAAGGAATGTTGTGGGAGGCACAAGGGGAATTTAGCTCTAGAGCAGGGATGTTTGCAGGGAACAGAGTAAATAGAGCGTTAGAGAGTTTTTTTTATATCATAAGATAGCAAACAAGCTGATGGGTCTCCTGATGGAAAGAGTTAACCATCGCCCATAGACACCAAATATGTTATGTTCTGAGTTTCACAAAATGCTTATTGTGAAACAGTACAGATGTATTAATTGATTTATATTGTATTGAGATCAATTCCCAATCTTAGCCCAAGTGTAAAAAGCTAAAAAAAGGTATATTCACGCCCGTATCCCGGAAAGTAGGTAGAGGTACAACGTGTGCATCCACGGTTAGCCGAAGATACTTAAGTCCCACAATGTGATAGGTGGCCAGCCTATTGCCAGTAGGGCACTTTTCTAAACTCGGGCAAAGTTGTTTTTATCAGAAAACTGAAAAAACACATTTTTTGATTTGCCTGACTCTGGAATCGAACTCCGATGGTTTCTCTGAGAGAAAAATTCGAAAAATGTATTCGCTGAGTGTCTACCGTCAATTGTTCGTGCCTGCGTTAAGTCTAATATTAAGTCCAAAAATTTTGAAGGTTTATTTGAATAAAACATTTTTTGATTTTGATTTCGTAAACGACGTAAAACCAGGAACTTCCTGATTGTAGAAAAAAAAATCAATTATTTCTGTAAAATGTTAAAAATGTGTTTTTTTATAAGATCAATCCTCATTTTTAATACCCATTTTTCCTTGAAAATAGAACAAATATTCCTAGTCCAAAGCCTGACGACGCCTTTGATGCGAATGTAATCTTTAGATGAAAATGCGCTGGGTTTTGTAGGTTAGATAATTGTAAATAAAGTCCATACATTAAAAGATGTAATTCTCATAAAAATACTTTTCTAACAATATTACTAGATAGTATAACTTTGCGAGCCCTTACAAAGCTCTGCTTTTTGCTAGTATAGATCAATAATGCTGTTTACAGCATGTAATTTAAATGAATATTTTCTAAGATATTGCAGATTTAAAATGCAGGGGCATAGCGGTTCCGGGTTTACGGGCCTGTGGCGGCGCGCGCGCGGTAACTTCTGTTAAACCGCCGCGCTGGGAAACGTATTAATTTTCGGATAAATAAATATAGGACTGCAGCTGAAAACCAAAATTTAGTACATTCTTTTTTTAAAACTAAATATCACCATATAAAAATCATGTCGAAGATTAGAAATAGTATTAACAAATTATTTGTTTTAGAAATTGTTTTGGTCTGTTTTCGGAATTTTATATGATCATGTAAAGTAAATTCTATCATGTAATAAGTTAGCACATTCCTTAGATAATTTCTTCAGGTATATCGTATAGTTTTTGTAAAATTGTTATTTAACAATTAATGTTATAAAACGTGATTTAGCAAACCAGTTTTTAACTTCCCACTACGTGTGTAGATAAGGAAGTTACTGATTTTATCCCGATTTTCGAAAATCGAGTTTTCAGCAGATGTCCATGTTTTGAGGTCCTAGGAATCTTTTCCGACTATTTAACCAACTAAAAAAAACGAGGAGGTTCTCAATTCGGCCGGTATATATTTTTTATGTATGTACACCGATTACGCCGAGGTTTCTGTTGACGAGCACTTTGGTACTTGGTGGTAACAAGGATCCTCCAGGGTCTGATGATGTAGCCAGAAGTTGGTCATAGGAGCTTAGTAATTAAATGACAGAACTCTATTGAGTTTGGGCTCGTTTAATCGGTGTTGACGAGCACTTTGGTGGTTGGTGGTAACTAGGATCCTGCAGGGTCCGATGATGAAGCCAGAAGGTGGTCATAGGAGCTCAGTAATTAAATGACAGAACTCTTTCGAGTTTGGGCTCGTTTGATTGGTTTTAACGAGCACTTTGATGCTTGGTGGTAACTGGGATCCTGCAGGGTCCGATGATGAAACCAGAAGGTGGTCATAGAAGCTCAGTATAAAATGACAGAACTCTTTCGAGTTTGGGCTCGTTTGATCGATGTTGACGAGCACTTTGGTGCTTGGTGGTAACTAGGATCCTCCAGGGTCCGATTATGAAGCCTTAAGTAGCTATAGGAGTTCAGTACTTAAATGACACAACTCTATTGAGTTTGGGCTCATTTGATTCGTGTTGCCGAGCACTTTGGTGCGGGTGGTAACTGGTTATAAAAGGAACTACTTTTGACAAAAGCCTTTGTTCTACGTCTGTCAAGTCGGTCAGTTCAGGAGGTAAAGACATACATGTTGTTCCACTAGGCCTGAGAAGGAACTTTTCTTTTTTTATGGTAGTTGAGCAATGGAAGGAAATCAAAACGTGCTGCGGCTAATGTCTGTTGTTTTGGATATAATAATTTCTTACAGATTGTACATGGTACTTCAGCATATTGACTTATGGTATTTATAAAATTACGCTCACTCATTGAACGAAGTCTTTTTGACGTCTGACGCGCTGCCGCTACTCGGTTCTAACGTTGCTGAGCAGACTCGGTTGCTGTACGGTTTCGTATCGCTTCTAATCTATGAACTCTCTGCTCGGCGGACTCCTTCGCTAAACGCTCCTTAATGAGACCAATGCTATAAGCCTTCTGCTCGGCAGAATTGTTCGCTAGACGCTCATTGATGAGACCAAGTCTATTAGCTCTCTGCTCAAAAGACTCATTCGCTAGACGCTCTTGGATCTTACCGAGTATAGAATTATACTGTTCAAAAGTTTCTTGACGTTAGCATGATTTCATTTATGCTTTCATTGCCAACAAACGTTTTTCATGATCTTTAATATTCTCACAAGAACGTAACATTGTGTTTCGAAGAGCATTTTTACGGAGACGACTACTTCTATCCGTTCCGGTTTCTTGAGATCTATGTTTGTTACGACGCGCAGCATCTATTGTAGGTACACCCAAAAATAGATCACAATACAACAATACACTAAAAAGTATTAAATAAAAATAACTGGGTTAAAAAAAATCGACTTCAAATACTAAAAAGTAAAAAATAATAAAGATTTAATATTAGTTAAATACTACCTATTATTTATATGTGCTATTTACTAATAGGTTTGAAGTCGGTGCCAAGCCTTAAACAAATATTAATATTTTAATCACTTAAATGAATACGAGCAAATTAATACAATAAAATGACTACCTTAAAGATTAAGATGCGTAAATACACCTAATAAAGAGCAATTAAATGTTAATATTGTAAGCAGCTACGAAGAATAATGAAAAAAATAATTACGAAAATGTATTCAACAGAGTTCCTAAACTAAATGATCATGTGAATTGATGTAGAATTATCAATTAAGCTAAAACGCATCAAAATTTTTAATTTAAAATTCACACCACATAATGGTAGAATATGTTGGTAGCTTGATTAATTTTTAACAACTTGTAACACACATTCTTGCAAATAAATATTTTCTTTCTTACAAAAATTTTATATAAGTATTCAAGACGTCCGTCAACGACGTCTGCCCGCGCGTGCATGCCGGATTGGCTTGGCACCGGCTTTAAACCTATTAGTAAATAGCACATATAAATAATAGGTAGTATTTAATTAATACTAAATCTTTATTATTTTTTACTTTTTAGTATTTGAAGTCGGTTTTTTTAACGCAGTTATTTTTTTCACGATGACATCAGTATGTCTGTATGTATGTATGCGTGTGTGGGTGTGTGTGTGTGTGGGTGGGTGTGTGTGTGTGTGTGTATGTGTGTATGTAAACATCTCATAACTTTTTAACAGCTAGACCGATCGGCGACCGAGCGGAATTCAATCGAATGCCATGAACCGCGTTTCGGTTCATGGCATTCGATTGGATTCCGCCTAACTTAGATTTCCTGAAAATTTGAACCGTTTCGGTCCAGGAGATTTTGAGAAATTTTAAAAAAACACCAAAAAAAAATTTGTTCTACGATATCTTAGTACTAAACAAACTACGTCAAATGCCGTTTCAAAAATTTAAATCGAATCTAATTCTCAAAACTTATAGCTTTTCAAATATTAAAATTACGTTGTTTTAGCAAATTTACTTATTTTTTTTTAAATAATACCGATTGACTTAAAAATAATATCAGCTTTTAATCTTTAAAAACTGCGTCAAATACCGCTAATTTAATCAAAATCGGTCAATTTGTTTGGGATTTATCAATGAAGAAAATTAAAAATAAAATGTTTTTGTCATAGCATCGAAATTTTTCAACCTATCGATTATTTAGCTAAAACAATATTTTAGATCTCAAAAATTGAGTTGAATACCATCATCGTTTTCACATATACACTATACAGCTTTTCAAAAATTAATAATACTGCTATTGTTAACAAAATAGATGTATGAACTGAAAAATCTATGCTTATATTTTTTGCTCTTTTGAGCTTAAAATACCTTAATTTAGTGAGAAGTTTCAGTGGTGGCCCTTAGGGTCAACCATTTACACATTTTTTTCCGTTTGCTCCGATGCCTCGCTTTAATATACCGCAGGGTCAATCCTTCAACGTTGCAGGCTTAGATTTGAGCGTTGACTGTTTTTCACATGGCCAACTACCTCTAAAGAAAACATGTTTGTATTGTCTAATGGCAAGAAAGCTGTGAACGTTGTAAATAGACATTCTGTAATATATCATTGTAAAAATAAAAGAAATAGGTAAAAATGTAAAAACTAAAAATGTAGTACCTATATGAATTTAGATATTCCAAAGATAGCAGGAAATCTTCATGGTATAGGGAAAGGGGAATTGTTTTACTCCAAATTTAACGCGTGCGGGCCACGGGCAGTAATGAATAAATCAAAACTACTGGATCGATTTTAATCATTGTTTTCCCGTGCGAAGCGGGGGCCGGCCGCTAGTAATAATAAAAAAGAAAAGACACAAGGAACTTTATCAGATTAGCAGTAATGTTACTGTTATTTTAGAGTCCACAAAATGTCCATGCCAAAATTTACCTTTCTTCCACATTTTTCTACAATAGCTGTCAAAAGAAGTGAAGCAACAACCATCATACATGGCATGCTGACGATCTGCAGCTCAGGACGAATGTCAAATTTCACTCCCGTCGACGACAAAATGGCGAACGCATAGGTTATAATCATATAAACCCCACAGGCGTCGTGAATTAAAAAGGTTGCCATTATAAGGATGAAGCCTCGACGCCATGCTGGATCTTTAACTAAAAACAGGAATCGAGTGTGAGCTCACATAAGATGGAGGTGAAACTTTGTATTCTGGTTAATACATAAGAGAATTTAAGATGAATTTTTTAAACCATAAGATAGCAAACAAGCAGATGGCTCTCCTGATGGACAGAGAAACCATCGCCTATAGACACCAAAGATCTTAATGGCGCGTACTATCCATTTGACGGGATGGCAATGCCACGTGTATAAGTCTACCGGCTACCTTACGAGGCTAACCGGAGCACGACAATGACAAGAATTGACGCTATTGCGGCAGAAATAGCTAACGCGGTGGTATTAATTACCGGGGCGAGTCGTTGCGGTATGAGAAAGGGATTGCGCTAAGTTTGTGAAGACTACCTACTAGTTTTGATATACAACTGTATGCGTTTTTACGCCTTTTTTACAAAAAATATACCTCAGTTAAGCTTGAATGTATGGCTTCCAGCTAAACCATGAGTGAAGATGGAAAATGGCCTCGCTGGATAAGGAAAATATGGCTGCTCGCTTCTTTACTCTTGTAGGCGCACATCTTATTAGGTACTAGCTGACCAGGCAAACGTTGTTCTGCCTTTTTAACTACTCTTATTTTTTTCTATATTTTCTCACCTTTTAAACCTTCCCTGCATGCTTAGGATAAGCAACACGATAAAATTTTATCAACCCGTTTTCTCGACATTTATGTCACGTTCTCTATTTGCTAATGCATTTGACACTTGATTTGACATGATACATTAAAGGAAGAGTAAATGATCATTATTACTCGACGGTAATTATTTTCTCTACCGATCGAACGCCTTGCTGTCATTTTATCAAACAAAAAAATAGTCCATCAAACGTCACTTTCTCGATCGAGACGTATCTCGCGGTGTTTATCCTAAGCCTGCTGGACTTCAACAATTAATTCAAAACCAAAATTAGCTAAATCGGTTCAGCCGTTCTCGAGTTTTAGCGAGACTAACGAACAGCAATTGATTTTTATATATATAGAAGATTTAGTTTATTGTAACTCCTCTACGGTATTTTCGAAATGAATTACATTTTTATTATATGTTAATTTAATTAGGTACTGCTACCTGCTAAAGGTATTTCTGTGTTTTTAAACTGGATTGTCCTGGTTATTGAAACAGCAAATCATAGATTTTGGTATTTGGAGTTGGCAATCTGCCGATATACCTATGTTATTTAGGTTGAATACTATCGCAAGGTGTGAACTACTAAACGCCGCGATAAGAGAATCAGCAAGTACTTATATTATTTTACAATTTATGGTCTAAGAGCCAGTGGGAGATCGTCCTTCTCCAATCTGATAACCAGATGAGACGTATATTTTATCAAATATTATTTATAAACAAATATGCCTATAATTACTTGCCTATCCAAAAGTGCTCGTGACAAGTTTTTAGTTTGGCAACAGTACTTTAAGTATGATTTTTTGCAGGCAAGTATATGTGACTGATTTTGTAATAAAATAATCTAAAATTTGACATAACTTTCGATAAGTTAACACGTCGATGGAGTCACCTATATTGACTTACCTGTTCACACCTGCTTGCCAGGTAACCATACACAGAAATGAGTAGGCAAGCCTACCTAGGCATATTCTGTGTGTTAAAAATTGTCAGTGAAATAAATTTCATTTGGTTATCAAAAGTATGAAAGTGATGAAAAAAAAAGATTAAAGTTAATTTAATTAAAAATAGCCATGAGCACTTTTGGATAGGCAAGTAATTATAGGCATATTTGTTTATAAACAATATTTGACAAAATATACGTCTCATCTGGTTATCAGATCGGTGAAGGACGATTTCCCACTGTCTCCTCTACTATTAGGTATATTTTAGAGCTCGTAAGACATAAATTCGCACTTTAACCATACTTATCTAAAAAAAATGTTCAGGTCACGGAAAAGCGTGACGAAAATAGTGTTTAAGTCGTATAGTACTACATAAACAGTATATTATTAGATATATTATCACTTTTTATTACGTTCTAACATGTCGCGTGATCATTTTTACTTCAACAAAGCATTACAAAATCTTTATTTGGATATGACTTTATAGAGGTTTATTTATGTTATTTATAGAGATTTACGGGACTTTATTTTTGTTTTTGTTATTTGTGTAATATTTAATTGTATAATGTATCTTCATATTAAATGTCGATGTCTTGTCTTTTGTTTGTTTATTTGCACGACTCTTAATGCGAAGCATTTGAGAATGAACTAAAATCGAATATTTTTAGGTTTCTGAATTCAATTAGGGATCCTCATAGTTCCGCCATATCTGTCCGTGCGTCCGTCCGTCCGCAGCCTAACTCAGACATTATGCGTAGGTATTAGAAAGCGGTAATTTTATCTGAATATAGATATCAGTTTCTCAATAAAAGAACCCGTTCACTAGTAAAGCAAAAGTAGGCTTGTAGGCAGTGATAACTTTTCTTTTAGATTTAAATTTTAAAATTAAGAACTAAATATTGAATTAAAAGTGCGTTTTAATTATTATTGTAACGTTATTCCAAAATAATATAAAAATATTCGTTTAATAATTCTCGCTTCTGCGTGTTGACCACATGTGGTCCCGGGTTCAATTCCCGGGTCGGGCAATTTAAAAATGTGTTTTTTGATAAAAACATCATTGCCCGGGATTAGATAGTGCCCGGTTGGCGATAGGCTTGCCACCTATCACAATGTGGGATCTAGTATCTTCGGCTAGACGTGCGTGCACTTGTTATACCTCTGCCTATCCTTTCGGGGATAAAGGCGTGAAGATACTTTAAAAATATCCCACTAAATTTATGAATTGGATGCACTGAATCGTGAAATCGTGTGAATCCGCCGCCGGGCGGTGTGTGCGGGGTGTGGCGGGTGCGGAGGACATTAGTATTTATTTAGTTACTAACGATACCTACTACGATAGTACCGAATCAGCTGAATTTTGCGTAATTGAAATTATATCCATGTGTTATGTTTTCTGTGTCGGACAAAAATGAATATTTCCAATTTTTTAAATTATTTTTTTATTACATGAATCGAACGTATTATCGATTCTGAACAGTCCCTGAAAATGTGGTCGGACCTTTAAAAGTAACCCCGTATATCATGAGCGTACCGAGGGGGGGCAGGGAGGGGCGGTAATTAATATGTATATTCATGTCAAATTACAGGTTTTAGTACTGTTACGAATAATCTAGAAACGTGTAGAATTGAAACGCTAGAAAGATCTAGAAATAAAAGAAACAGATAGCTACTCCTATTGACAAACAAATAGTTGGCCTAAGCTATGCCATAATGGACTTTGTGGTATATGGCATAAGGTTGAAAGTAGCGTGTACTAGGATTTATGACTCATAACTTGATTACAATAAGAAGTGATTTATCGTTTCCCGATACATTTAGATTTTTCTGGATCCAGGTAGAACTTTACCCTGGCTATAAATGGAGATGTGTTGACAAATACAGGACAGTTTTTATCAAGCGATCGAGAGCGATACTTGAAGCGACCCTTGCGAAGCGATAAGTGTTTTATTGTGTGGTGTTCTAAGTTCAGTTAAAAAAAAATTGTAACAGAAACGAGAAAATCATAAATAAGCTTAATAATTTTCCCGTCCGGCAATAAAAAGAATTAGTAATCTATATTAATTATCTATATTAATATTATAAATGCGACAGTTTGTATGTTTTTTTTTAAAGGGCAATGGACCCACCTCTCGTTCCCTAACTTCTGTAAACCTGAATCAACAGCGGCAACCGACCTGATAACCTCTGAGTTGCGAGCTCAGGATGCCCTGGGGAAAAGCTGAGCTGTCTTGGATGAAATTAATCAGAAGTATATTAGGAGGAGTAGGAAAATACATCCTGTTTCCCTCTCTATTTAGCAGGAGACAGCAAAATGTTACGAATAATATCGTAGCATAAAAATGTTACGAAATGAGACTTTTACAATCAGGTTAGGCCTGATTGCTGTTACACCACGGAAGTTTTGAAATTAGGGACCTACCAGATTGGCCTACTTAACTTTGCTTCCAGTAGTAAGTATTACAAAATCACTTGAAGGTAGGGAAGTTTTCACATGTACCCACAATGTTGGAGTAATAAATTACACCGGATATACAACGAACACTATCAAGCATTTGACAACGCTCGTTTTGCCAAAGATTACACTCCCAAAGAATGTAATGTGCAGTTTGTTCATATTTGCAATTTAATGTAGAGCACTCACAAATAGGAGAAGGAACTAATATAAATGGTGGATAAACTTTGGATGTTTGGATACATGGATGTTTATTACTCCATGGATTTGGATGAAAATTGGCGCACAGATGACCTGGAATAGCACACAGGCTGCTTTTTATCCCGAAAAAATTAGGTGATTTTGCGGCATTCGCCAAAAACTTTTTTAATGGAGCGGGCTGCACGCTGCAGCTAGTCTAAAAATATTATAAATGCGAAAATTTGGATGTTTGGATTATGGATGGATGGATGTTTGATACTCAATCACGCCAAAACTACTAAACGGATTCGGATGAAATTTTGAACATGGCTAGGTGATGACCTAAAATAGCACAAAGTCATTTCATCCCGGAAAAATGAGTTGTTCCCAGGAAAGGGTACTATCCCTCGGACTGTTTTTATATCACAAGATAGCAATAAGCACATGGTTATTGTGATGGAAACATACACAAGGAGAGGCTACCTTACCCCCAAACCGGAGTACGGCAATGATAAGCATTGTTGCTATTGCAGCAGAAATACGTAAGGTATTATCAAATATCTCGGGGAGTTGCGGAACTCTACCACCTAGTAGCGACAATGTCAGTGATAATCGGTTGTCTTCTGCTACCTGCCTGGCAGGTGACCTATTCTTCAAAGAGGGTCCGGACTAACACGGAGGGACTATATTTCTTCACCACTTTATATTGATCTCGTTAAATTGATTGATTGGCAACATGATTGTAAATGTTATGTGTTTGTGAAGGTATTTTTATATCATAAGATAGAAGACAAGCAGATGGGGGTACTGATGGAAAGTATTACGTTGACTAAATGACAGTCACACATCGGTTGATAAATGTGTTTTAGTAACTGTAATTGACTGGGATTTAGCCTATTCCTCAAAGGAGCCCGGACCAACACGGGGATTTATTTGTTCAGCTGCAGCGTTTAATATTTTAACAATAACATCAAAACAAGCATACCGATAGCCCAAATAGAAATGTCTTGTCGAGCCTGAAACTGCTCTTCCACACTCTTCATGTATTCTATTTCCTTTTGAATTCCTTCGTCTTCTTTGTCCAAACCTCTTAATAATGCAATAGATTCCGTCGCTTCCTGAAATAATTGAGTTTTCAAAACAGAGTAGCAAACATACGAATATTACAAATAAACTCACTTGTACTTACTTTTACACTGTAGTAGAATCTACTACTGTAGAATCTACAGCATCATCTGGGATGTTTTGCACAGTCAGGTTTTACATAATTTTTACCAGTTATAAGTTATATTTAAATACTAGCTGCTACGTGCAGCCCGCTGCATTATACATTTTTTTGGTGAATCCCGCGGGATTGCCTAATTTTTCCAGGGCAAAAAGTAGCCTATGTGCTATTCAAGGTTATTATCTACTTGTGTGTCAAATTTAATTTAAATCCGTTCAGTGGTTTTTGCGTGATTGAGTAACAAACATCTATCCAAACATTTATCCAAACATCCAAACTTTCGCATTTATAATATTACTAGCTGCAGCGTGCAGCCCGCTGCATTATAAAAGTTATTGGCAAATCCCGCGGGACCACTTAATTTTTCCGGGATATAAAGTAGCCTATGTGCTATTTCAGGTCATCATCTACCTGTGTGCCAAATTTAATTCAAATCCATTCAGTAGTTTTTGCGTGATTGAGTAACAAACATCCATCCATACATCCAAACTTTCGCATTTATAATATTAAATATAGAATAGATTAATTAATAATAATTAATTAATCAATCAATTAATTAATTAATATAGATATTAAACTTGAATATAACTAAATACAAAGTGAATAACATAAAAAGTAAATTAACATAATTTGAAACTGGTAAAAATTGTGGAAAACATTACGTAGGTATGTAATATTGTTGGAATTGGATAAATATTTGCGTATGATAATCCGTTTAGGCGTCAAAGCATGTGTACTAAATTTCGTGAGTGTATGTATGATTGTATGCAAGAATTTCTCAGGAACTAAAAGCCATATCGATATGATTTTTGTTTTAATTAGATCAAGTATATTTCAACTTAGGGAACAATTCAAGGTAGCTACATTCAAAGTTTTTGAGATATGACTATGATTAATATTTGTAGTCGAATTAAACGTTTAAATTAAATATTATATTATATTAATAAAAGATGTGACAAGCATAATATTGCTAACTTTAGTAGTATCTCAAAATTTTCAGCAATAACAAAATTTTTTGAAAAAAATTCAGCAATTTCATCAAAAATATTTTATCTGTGGCAACTCCATAGAATCCAACATGTGTGAATTTCCTGACATACCTAGTTCTTAAAGAAGGACAAGAACAAGGCCACCAGGTGAATGTCGTGTATATAGATTTTTCAAAAGCTTTTGATACAATCAGTCACACTCTGCTTATTAGATGGCTTGAAAATATTGGTATACCGAGACGGCGACCTACTGAGATCCAACGTAACAGATTACAAGCTAGGTACTGCTTGCTGCAGTAAAGAGTTACACTTCGAGCTTTCAACTAAACCTTCTTGTATACATCGGGGTTCCTACCTCGGTCCATTGCTATTTAATATTTTTGTTAATTCCGGTAATTCAGTAATAAAAACAGGCATCGGGTCTGTTAGCTAAAGACACCCACCGTTTTTACCGACTAAATTCATTAAAATAGATCAAAAACTCTCCATAGGTAAGACGGATCGACTGTCCTCTAGTTACTTCTGTTACCAGATCCTAGGTCTCGAAGTAAATTTATTCGTTTCTAATCATGAAGTTCTGGGCTCATTCCCCGGTCTATTTCAACTCTTGTTGATGGCAATTGCAGTTTAGTGGTGTTGGTTATTAAAAGTAAACGTTATTCGTTATCAGGGGGTAATATGCATGATGGGGATCACCAGTGACCACACATTTCGCAAACCAAGGATCCGGTAAATGTGAACCGGAATGTTTACAAGTGTCTAAAATGCAAAGGAAACAGCGTGATTATACTTTTAATGGTATAAAAAAATTCACACCCACCTTAATGTTCCCCTGCTTCACCAGAAACGAAGGAGACTGTGGAACTTTAAGCAATAATATCACTGACACGGTTTCTAAAGCCACAGCCACGTATAATATTGTGTAGTAATCTAAATACGCCCCCATTAGGTACATTGTAAACATTCCGACATTAAGCATCACTAAAAGCAACGTTCCCAGCACTCCTCTTATGCTATCTTGGCTTATTTCCTTCACGTACAGGGGTACCACATTGAAGACACCGCCGGCGGATAAGCCTGATATTGCTCTAGCTATGATGAAGGATGTTCTAGATGGATATATAATTTTAATAACCCAGGATATCTGAAACAACATTTTTTTGTTAAGTAATTTTTCCAAGTGTTAATCCTAGCTTCTTTGTGAAGAATGTGTCAACTGCCGTACTACTAGGCGCCTCATGAAAGGCGGGAGAATGCTAATACTTTTTACTAACATCATGACTACTGACAAGGTGGTAGAATTTTGCAACGTGTCGATAGGAATCAGTACCACAGCCTTACTTTTTCCTGCTGCAATAGCGTAGGTGCTTGTTATCGTTATGCTCAGTTTTGTAGAGTAAGGAAGCCGGTTATGCATGTGACAAGGTAGGCTGTGACACAGTGTGACAGCGTCAATATATCCTTCGCGTTTTATTCCACTGCACAGAGAACGTCTGGAACCTGTCACACGACTCATTGTGTTATAAATTAAATATATCATAGCGTAAAATAAAATTATTGTTTAAAGTGATATATAAAATTATATATTGCTCTTTACCCACACCAAGCCCGCGCAATATGTCTTCCGGAGAAGAGACTCACTCGGATCTTTGGCCTACTGCGACAAATATATAATATAAAAAACGTCATCAGCAATAACTTACCATCTGCGGTCCATATAAAATAATAACAGCAATTTTACTGCCATATCTATTGGCTATGTACCCGAAAATTGGTACACCGATAGCGGCAGTCAGACTGAAGGCACTCGCTATCCAAGACATGGCTATGTCTGAAACGGGTGCCCCGGTAGGAGATGATTCAGCTTGGAGGTGCCTCGTGCTGGCTGATATCCATCCGCTTTCCAATCCGTAAGACAATGTCATGCTATTTGCTGAAAATACATATATTAGTGGAGCGCCGTAATATTAATACCTCGAAATCCAGGGCTAGTAAATGAATCTGTATACGAGTGTTTGTCAGCATTATTAAAGGCTCAAATAAAGAAGTTGAAACCTCGATTACATAAAAGAACTCAGAAACTCATTCAAAGGGCATAAAATGCATGTGCACGTTATTGTTTTAATATTCCCTCTCGAGCTCACGTAGCACCAATTTTAAAGGACGTAAAACCATTTTGAAGATGAACTATCGTCGACATTTACGTTTTGCCACATTATTATTTAATTAATTAAAATACAGAATTCCACCTTATCTTTACAGCAAGCTTCGATGGACGTCTAAACTCAGTAAATCCCATTTTGCTAGGACTTCGTTCGTAAATTAAGTATGCCTTCGCACAATACTGAAGCTTTTATGGACAGTTTTCGTTTCAATGCTACCAAATGTTGGAATGATCTCCCTCCACCTCTTCGTAATCTACAATTATCGCTATCTTTTAAGTTAAAATCATAACTATTAAATCTGCAAAAGAATAAATAATTTGGTATTATGTTTTCTTTAAAGTATATTTTAATTCCAAATATTTTTAATTAAATATTGCAGTCCCCTTGCTTTACGAGTATAAAGCCTTTAAATATCTATACATATAATAAAATCGTAGGAAAGTCAAAACTGTACATTGAATATTTTTTTAAAAGAATACTTGAGGCGTGATCTACAATCGATATCGAACTCGAAGCCAAAATATAGTTTTTAGAATTTTTGTCCATTTGTCTGTTTGTCTGTATGTATGCCCAGGGTAACCTCAAAAATTACTGCATGGATTTACTTCAAATTATGCATAAATATTACTAACAGATCGGGTCAACATATAGGCTACATATTATCACGCTATCACCTACGGGGAATGAGCTGTGCGGAGTAAACGAAGTACGCGCAGACGAAGTTACGGGCAACAGCTGATATATATGGTATGGAAAATAATGTTGATCCTGGTTTGCAGAAGTTACAGTGGTTGGAACGAGAGGTCAGCCCAATGCCCTGAAATATGATACATGTACAATATACACCCCGTTGGTCGAGTGGTTAGCGACCCTGACTACGCAATCAACGGGGCTCGGGTTCGATCCCCGACGGGGACAAGCATTTGTGTGATGAGCATAAATGTTTGTATTTCCGGGTTTGGGTGTTTATTAAGTATGTAAAAGTATTTATATATGTATTTTTATGTATTATTATCGTTGACTAACACCCATAATACAAGCAAATAATTTGCTTACTTTGGGGTTAGATCAGTCAGTTTAATTTGTCCTGTGAATATTTATTTATTTATTTTATATTATTTATTGCTTTAGCGTTTCAAGTGACATACAAAGGTAGCCCAAAAAATCAGCTGCAGGGTTAATAATTTTTGTCACCCCATGTGTTTGCTGAGTGGCTTACCATTTTACCATCATGTTGCTATACATAAACGTTAATTAATTTTTATGTTATTTGTTTTTTATGGTTATCAATAATATTATGCTGTACAAATTGTAATAATCGATGTCTGTTAAAAAGTGTTTTTAGTTATTTTTAAGCTATTGCATAGCTTCTATCGCGGTCCTTGAGCGTGGAGACCGAATCCAGAAATTCCGTAACGAAAAAAACCTAACACCCCCCACTCCGACCGGCACAGCGGTGATACTTTTTAGTTTTTCCATCTATCGATAAATACCAGAACTTTTAATGACTTTTTCAAATATCACGCTTGTCTCTTTAGTTCAGCAACCCACCTTTAGATGGCATTGGTTGTATTGGAAAACTACCGTAATCAGCTGTTTGTGAGAAAGTATATAGGTGTATAGGTATTTATCATCTACGTACAACAGTGAATATCTGTACTCGTATAATTTGTGTACAAAGTGTTTTAAATATGAATAAACAAAGTGCATTTATTAAATACTAGCTGTGCCCGCGACTTCGTTCGCGTGGAAAAAATTCTAAAATAAAAACCCGCATAGTTCCCGTTCCCGTGGGATTTCCGGGATAAGAACTATCCTATGTCCTTTCTTGGGTCGCAAACTATATTTGTACCAAATTTTATCCAAATCGGTTCAGTGGTTTGGCCGTGAAAGCGTAACAGACAGACAGACAGACAGACAGACAGACAGAGTTACTTTCGCATTTATAATATTAGTATGGATTCCTGAAGAACCGACATGTATTGAAAGATAATAAAAATATTTTGAACAATATTAACATCTCATTTATTTAATAAAAGAAAAACATTTGTTTTTTATCGGTCACCACGCTCAAAGTGTAACTTGAATTAATATCAAAGAAAAAAAACAAAGAAAAAAATACTGCATAAATAAAATAAATATATAATAATTGTAATTGCATAAGTTGATAAAAAATGCTATGAAATAGCTTTACCGCGGCAGTCTCCGAGTGCCACACGTCTTTTTTTTCTTTTTATTTGTTTACTGTATAGTGGCCTTTTGTTTTTTTTTTGTTGTCTTATTTGTAGGCTTGTTATTGTTTTATTGTATACTAGCTTGCCCGGTAAACGTTGTTCTGCCTTTTTAACTACTCTTTTTTTTTTTCTATGTTTTTTCACCTTTTAAACCTTCCCTCAGGCTTAGGATAAGCAACGCGATAAAATTTTATCGACCTCGTTTTCTCGACTTTTATGTCACTTTCTCGATTCGCTAACGCATTTGACACTTGATTCGACATGATACTTAAAAGGAAGAGAAAATGATCAATTTTACTCGACGGTAGTTATTTTCTCTATCGATCGAAACGTCTTGCTGTCATTTTATCGATTTGTCATTTGACATTTCCTTAAAATTTGGTTAAAATGTTGATAACCTTATCCACTATTTCATATTATTATACTTTAATTATACAATAATTACAAAACTTTTTGATTTCTATTCATTTTATTAAATATAGATTTCGGTCCAGTGTTGGCAGTAGTATGTATGGCAGGCAGGCAGGCAGGCAGGCAAGCAGTATGGCATATATGTATTTAATAGTGGTGGCAGTTCCATATTATACCTATTATGTGCTAAATATCTACGGTTAACGGCAAGCCTGCAAAATACAAAGAAGGCACATAGGAAATTTGTGTGATCTTTTTACACAACGGACGGAGCATTCCAATCACTATAGCGCTTCAATAAACCCAATAACCATGGCTCTCTAAATAATATAGACCCTTGTGAATTTTGAAGTTTAGAGCCACACACCGATCAAGGCATGCCTCTTTAGTTAAAGGTAAGTGAACATAAGAGACTTGTAATTCAGTTTCTAGTAGATATGACAGCCATCCAACTTCATTAACTGTAATAACAGAATATCTTTGTAGTAAATAATAATTTGACTTAGGTGAACTCAATAAAGTTATATTTTTTCAAAAGTTATCTGTAGTTTTTCGAGTTTCTTTTTTAAACAGTTAATATGTTACATATACATGTCAAGTGTATGTTAAATTTCAGCTGGATACAAGTAATAATCCTTTTCTTGGTGGTCAACTTTTCACAATACTTACAGCCACATACCAACAAACAACAACAATGCTTACATCATAGAATAATGATGCAAATGTGTTATTCCTCTAAGGCTTGCATTGATTAATTATGTATTTAAAGAGTTTTTACTACCCATTCAAGTTATATTTAGTCAAAAAAAGTATTTGTTTTAATCAGTTGTTTTCAGACCAAGTTCCATGTATGATTAACATACTACTATGATGTATTATTTTCTGTAATATTCATAACTTAAAATATCCAATATGACACATGTAGTTCTCAATTACCTAGGTACCTACATGTGTACACATTATTATTTTATATTTGTCTACATTTAAAGATAATTTACCATACAGAAAGGCAGTCAGTTCTTGTTATTATTGTTTATTACAATAATATATGTCAATAAAAAATATAATTATTATTTGCAGATAAGACTTCAACTGCAGAATTTTTAATATTACTGACAAATATCCTAGAAGAACAAATGATGCCCTCATATGGCATAATTGAAATGGATGAAATGCGAAGACTACACAATAGAAGATATTGACGGATCCTATGTATACTGGTGCAACTTGCAAAACAACGGAAACTATTTTCTTGCCTCAAAAGCCTTAAAATTACCTTATATTTGTCCTAATGTAATAAAGTATTTGAAAATTTGTACAAATTTTCAAATACTTCTATTGATTTATGTCAAAACTAGCTGTTGCCCGTGACTTTGTTTGCGCAGACTTTGTTTACTCCGCACAGCTCCTCCCCCGTAGGTAATAACGTGATAATATGTAGCCTATATGTTGACCCGACCTGTTAGTAATATTCATGCAAAATTTGAAGTAAATCCATGCAGTACTTTTTGAGTTTACCCCGGACATAAATTGACTTTCCTACGATTTTATTATATGAAGGTATAGATTACAAGCTACAGAACATATAATCCGGCCTCCAGTAAGTTGTGTCATTGCACTTGCACAAGTATATGTAGGACCCTTCGATATGATAATTACAAGTATTTTCTTTTAGAAGTGTTAACTTTGTTACTTTTGTTGTTGTTTTTTAATCGAAGTGATTTTGGTAGTAACAATACTTAGTGGATTATTGGTATAATAAAATACTTTAGTGTTGTATAAGATTTATTTAAAAAAATATATACTCTAGGCAAACCTTCTATCTAAGTATTAAATAATTTTATATAATAAAAATGAAACTTATAGTCATCAATGGCTAATTTTAAGTATAAGTTTAATGACGCACTATTCATAGTATTTAATGTTTTAATGCCAAACATAGATTTTACTATATGGAAAAGTCTTGAGAAATAATTTTTATTTTCTTTAATAAAGTTACAAAATGAATAAATCACACAAAATACAAAATGAATAATTATAAAAAGTGTGTAATATGAAGCAGTCTTGTAAAGAAAATTAAATTTGAGTTTTAAAAAATATACAAACACATCTACTTTACTAAACTAACAATTATTATTAATGTTTGTACTTCTCAGAATAGATAAATAATTTTCACAATTTATCACCTTATGACTTAAATTTATTAACATCTATCTTTGAATTTTCACTAATGTAACAAACTTATAGAAGATTACACGCACTATATTAAAGCTATTATATTTTAAATTTAAATGTTTTCTACAATTTAAATATCTCTTGTTATCTCGCATAATTAATCAGTAATGAAAATTCAATATCAAAAATTAGATTACTATATAGTATGAGTAGTATAGAATTTCACTTGAAAATAAAAAATCAACAAGTAAAATATTTTTTCCTAAGGTAACATTAACTTTCTATTAATTTAAATTTTAAAAATTACACATATTAGGTACATTAAGACTATCATATTATAAACTTAATTGTTTTCTACAAATTAAAATTTATTTTTCAATCTTGCACAACCATTAAAAACAGAAAGAAAAATATAATATTCAGCATTAACTTATAAATCTTCTTAATCAACAATTTCAAAAAATGTAATAAATAAAAAGGCTTCTTTATTCTATTTCCATTACTCGCTGTTTAGTCAACCTGTAAACAAATATATCTTATCAAAATGTTGTTATATATGTTTACTTACTATATTTTTTTGTCAGTTAACTCAGGACTTATGACTCCAGTCTTGCATGTTGCATTTTGTGTAGTGTTATATAGATTTGCATTGTAAATTATATAATGGGGTCGAAAAAACAATTGGTTACATTTATAAAAGGGAGTGAAAGAAGCCTACACTATTCTAGAGAAAGCTTCTCATATTATTCAGGATTTTTTTACAAGAATCAAGTTTTTGATATAATCTTGAATTTATGATATTAATTTTGTAAAAAACCACAACTTTTACAATGAAAGAAATATATTAATATATGTTTAAAATTTGATTCTTTCAGTCTACCTTGTTAGATGATTTGTCATGGAGATATGTATGTAAATAAATACTTACACAGTGTTCCATTGTTTTCCTTTCTTCCTCTAGAAACTATAATGTATGAAGTATTTGTAGAATATATGGTGTTATATTATGCTTTCCCAATATTAAAGACTTTAATCTTTGGTGCTACAAGTCTAGTCCATGAATCCACCATGGTGACAAAGTTAATTTATGCTTATTACTTCTTATCCTGAAAAGAAAATCATAATTATTTTTAATAAACTATATAGGCTTTTAAAAAATATAAGTATAAAGAAGTACACTACTTACGTTTTATTTTGTGTTCCCATTTCACATACCTAACACAATTTAATTTTGTACTAGAATCGGAAGAATGATGATGATTTTAGAGATGTGAGAACCAAACAGTATAAATCAATAATTCCTTGTACGTAATGGTTAGATAATTAATTAATTTATAATTAATTACAAAATACAAATTAGTTAAAGTACAATACTTTTTGACGTAATGTAAATAAACTTTTAATTTTTCGTATAGAGAAAATAATTCTACTAATTCTCGTGCCACTCAGTGTTACCAACTCTATTCAAAATTACAACTACTTAAACAAGGTTTTCTACAAAATTCAGTAGAAAACTAAATGTAAAATAAAAGGTTAATTTAAAGCTGGTACTTATTTTGTATTATTTAATGTTACTATTAATAACATATACTCAGGAAAAATAATACATAAAAACATATTATAATAATCAAAATATTAATTAATCAATCAAAAATAACAAAAAAAATCGAGTGTAGCTCACACTCGTTTTTTCGTTAGAAGTAAATGTAAGAAGACAAAATAAAATAAAATTTATAAACTCTTTGAGTAAGTCTTTGAATCAAAGAGAGATAAACTGAAAAGTCGAAGAAAAATGTTTTTCGTTCTTGAGATGTACCACAAACTAACTTTTTTTTGATTAACAACAAGCTGAATATTTGTGAAAAGCTTCATTTTGACGAGACAACCGTCTTTTCTATTTTTGAAAAATCTCGAATCGGGTAACTAATAAAGTTAATGCGAAGATAGTGGGTTCGGTAAATCATAAATATTTATTAATAACAATAATTATTTTTCGACTTTAATCGCTTGATTATATTATGAAAATTACGATGAAACTTTTGTCCTACATATTTGATGATTTTTCTGAGAATCCCACTTATGAGATTTTTAAATTGATATTAATCAATTTAAAAATAACCTAATTTTCTCACAACAGCTTGTTAATTATTATTGTAATTCAACGGTAACTTTGTCATACACGTAAAGTGGAAACTTTTCTTAGTCTGACACTCTAAAGTTTCCCTATTTTATCTATCTTTATTAGTTACCCGATTCGAGATTTTTCAAAGATAGAAAATATGGTTGTCTCGTCAAAACGAAGCTGTTCACAAAAATTCAGTTTGTTCTTGGAGACCACGGTCTAACAGTAAGTCTTAGGTTGGATTGCTGCATCTGGCTGATTTTTGGAGCTATTAATAGATAACATTATTTGTAACATAAAATACTGTGAATTGTATTCTGTTCTATCTTATTTTCTAGTTGGCATAATACTATACATTTATGTTTGTTTATCGTAATGCATTTTCGTGTCATTGTCAAATCACAACAATTCTATGGAAGTTTCTCATCAAAAAAATTAATCAAAAATGTTGATTGATTAGTCTAAAAGAAGATGTTAATTTACTCAATAATGTTAGAATTATAATTGAAAGGAATAATTATAGT
Source organism: Apodemia mormo (assembly GCA_036924255.1). Lineage (NCBI taxonomy): Eukaryota > Metazoa > Arthropoda > Insecta > Lepidoptera > Riodinidae > Apodemia > Apodemia mormo. The sequence continues at coordinate 2,243,998 of JAUPFN010000025.1, forward strand.
GGAAAAAAATAGCTTGTTAATAATAATTGTTACGCACTTTTACGCATAATTAGTTGCGCAGTTATACACCCAGAAATAAATACACGATGGCATCTTAATTGCCCTTTACATTAAAACATCTTATGAATCATAATTCATTGTTTCAGTTTTATAGAATAAAAAACTAGTTTTGATGGTCAAAACTAAAAAGAGAGAATAATTCAAAAACCTGTAAAATATCTTTAATTACAATTGTAAATAGGTACGGCTACACTAGGCTTTGGTTATATTTCCTTCGACTCTGACAAAGAAGAGAAATGATGAAAGGAAGTTATAAATGTAAACAAAAGCTCATAATGATTAACACAAGTTAAATGCACCAAAGGTCTATCTTAAAAATCAGAATTAGTATAATATCTATGTCTTCTAGTGACAACATTTATTTCTCTATTCGAGTAAACTTTTTGTTTAATTTATCTATGACGTTTTAAATGTTTATCGTGGCATGCTTAATAACGTCCATCGAGATATTAATAAATGTCAAGCAAACGTCACTTTCTCGATCGATATATATCTCGTGGTGCTTATCCTAAGCCTGCTGGACGTCAACAATTAATTCAAAACCAAAATTAGCCAAATTAGTTCAGCCGTTCTCGAGTTTTAGCGATACTAACGAACCAATTGATTTTTACACGCTTTTTTTTTATTTTATTTTTTTTTTTTATTTTTTTATTTTTTTTTTTTTTATTTATTATTAGCTTCACCTGTATGTTTGTATGTTTGTATGTTTGTTTGTAACCGACTTCTTTGGGTGCGATTTTGACCCACTTTAAACGGCCAGATTTCGTTCAAACTTTGTAGATTTATCGAGGACCGATGACAATACACTATTTTGATAAAATTATTCCATTTTTAACCGACTTCAAAAAAAAGGAGGAGGTTCTCAATTCGGCTGGTATATTTTTTTTATGTATGTACACCGATTTCTCCGAGGTTTCTGAACCGAATTACGTGATTCTTTTTTGTGTTTGATGCGGAATAGTTTCGAATTGGTCTCATAAAAATTTGATTTAGGTAGGCCCAGTAGTTTTTGTTTTATGAGCATTTTTTTATTTATTGTACCTATCTCGATATCTGAAATCAAATCTCGCAAGTAAATTTGATCCACTTCCCGGTTACCGATTGAGCTGGAATTTTATATACGTATGTTAATTGAATGACAATGAAACCTTATTATGACATGGAGCTGATCTGATGAATCTGAATCGGAAGGTGACCACAGGAACTTAATAATTAAATGGTTAAAAATCGGTTAATAACAAGACTATTGAGTTTGGACTCATTTGATTCATGTTGACGAGCACTTTGGTGCTTGGTGGTGACTAGGATTCTGCAGGGTCCGATGATGTAGCTAGAAGATGGTCATAGGAGCTCAGCAATTAAATGACACAACTCTATCGAATTTGGGCTCATTTGATTAGTGTTGACGAGCACTTTGGTGCTTGGTGCTAACTAGGATCCTGCAGGGTTCGATGATGAAGCCAGAAGGTGACCATAGGAGCTCAGCAATTAAATAACACAACTCTATCGAGTTTGGGCTCGTTTGATTCGTGATGACGAGCACTTTGGTGCGGGTGGAAACTAGTTATAAAAGGAACTACTCTTAACAAAAGTCTTTGTTCTACGTCTGTCAAGTCGGTCAGTTCAAGAGGTAAAGATATAACTTCCATGTTGTTCCAGTAGGCCTGAGAAGGAACTTTTCTTTTTTTTATGGTAGTCGAGCAAAAAAAAAAAATCAAAACGTGCTTTAACTAATGACGTCTGTTGTTTTGGATATAATAATTTCTTACAGATTGTACAAGGTACTTCAGTATATTGTTTTATGGTGGTTATAAAATTACGCTCAGTAATTGAACGAAGTCTTTGTGACGTCTGACGCGCTACCGCTAGGCGGTTCTCACGTGGCTGAGCAGACTCAATTGCTGTACGGTTTCGTATCACTACTAATCCACGAGCTCTCTGCTCGGCGGACTCCTTAGCTAAACGTTCCTCAATGAGACCAATTCTATGAGCCTTCTGCTCGGCAGACTCGTTCGCTAGTAAGTCTCTCGCTAGTCGCTAGTTCACTAGTTCGCTCAATAATGAGATCAACTCTAATAGCTCTCTGCTCAAAAGACTCATTCGCTAGACGCTCTTGGATCTCACCGAGTCTACTTCTACCAAGGCTGGGCCAAAGCGGGTTTACAAGCATGGGCCAGAGATAGACGGCATTGCGTCAAGCATGGCCCATATCTGGCCCCGTCGTATTGTCCTGTATGGGAGTACGACAGGAACGCCTTGCACACTTACACACACACACACACACACACACACACACACATATGTCTATAAGCGTGTAAGTAGTTCCGTGCTTCTACCGCGGCACTCGACTAGGTATGCGCATTAGAGTTTGCAACAGTGTCTGCGCATATAACTTAGATTTTACGAGCCACGAAGAGTCCGCCACCGTCTCTGTGACTGAGTTTAATTGACTGAGTAAAAAAACAAAAAAAAATAAAAAAAATGTACATAATATTTATAGATATAGATATATCACCATCCATGTTAATTTTACATGGATATATATAGATATACAGTCTTGTAGTTTTCGTTTTTTATTAATTGTAATTAAACGACACTGAATTTATTAGCCATTCGCATTCGATCGTAAAGCACTCTCTGATGCTTCGCATCATGAGTCGTGCAATAGTTTAAAATTAAAAAAACAAGTTATTATAAATAAACCAAACTAAAAAGTAGAAAATTAATAATAGTTTAAAAAAACTAAAAAAACACGCTTTTTATAGAAAACCGAACTAAACAATAGAAAATAAATTTTAATAAATTTAAATTAAGAATAGTGTTAAACATTTCAATAATTATAAATTAATAATAGTGTGAATAAAAAAAAAAAATATATTTAAAAAAAAGCGTATGTGTCAATAAAATATTTATAACTATTGACACCATGCACCCCACGCTTTTTTTTAAATAAAATTATTTTTTTTATTTACACTATTATTAATTTATAATTATTGAAATTTTTAACACTATTCTTAATTTAAATTTATTAAAATTTATTTTCTATTTTTTAGTTCGGTTTTCTATAAAAAGCGTGTTTTTTTAGTTTTTTTAAACTATTATTTATTATATATATAGATATATATATATATATATATATATATATATATATATATATATATATATATATATATATATATATATATATATATATATATATATTATATATTATATAGTACGTGTGGTAAATAAAACATATCTTATTCTTATTCTTAAAAAAATTGAGATCTCGATAACAATATTTTTTTAACAATTTACTGGAAATGAGAGATAGAAGGGGGAACAAAACATTTATAATAAAGATTTCAATTTTATCTATATTTATTTAAATAATAAAATAGAACACGAAACCGGGTAGTGTTTTTTTTATTTCATAGGATAGCAAACAAGCAGATAAGGCATTCTGATAGAAAGAGTCAATCATCGCTTATAGACACCAAAGATGTTAATGGTGCGTTGCTATCTTGTTGCGAGGTCTAATGCCACGTGCATAAGTTTACCGGCTACCTTACCCTCCAAACCGAAACACGACAGAGACAAACACTGACGCTATTGCGGAAGAAATAGGTAAGGCGGTGGTACCAGGCCCGGGTGAGACAATGCGGAACTCTTATCACCTAGTAGCCACGATGGTAGTGACTCGCTTAACCAATCGGTTGCCTTTTACGACCTGCCTATTCTTTAAAGGAGCCCGGGACCAACACTGGGGACTATAAGTACTATTTACTTTATGGTATATGTCAAAGTTGAAAACATTTAAACATAAAAGCTTAGAGGAACTTAAATGATTTCATTGTTCAATCTTTGGTCGAATTTCGACCACAGGGCAAACACTATTATGTTCTTATTGGCCAAACCTCTCTTCTATGAAGCGCAACACACGCTTTTATACAAAACTGTCCGGCTCACTTCACGATTTCAGCCATATTGACGTGTAATTTAAAAGTAATTTACAAGACGCACAACAAAATCGGGGTCAATGGCTATTAACCCAATCGCGTCTTCTTTATTACTGTACAGATGTCTTCTTTATTACTGTACAATATGAACCCGACCACGCTTCGCTGTGGCTCAGTTATAGCCATAGATTGGAATGCTACCGTATTAAGCGCAAAAGCGAATCTCAGTGACAGCTAGTTTCGAGATAATTGAAGTTATGTACTCGTACTCATTACCTAACAGATTTAGTTACTAAACGGAATTTTTATAAAATATTGGGAACTAGCTGTTTCCCGCGACGAAGTCGCGGGAAACAGCTAGTTCCCAATATTATTAGTACCCAATATATATTAGTACCCAATATTATACATATAGCATGATAATATGTAGTCTATATGTTGACCCGACCAATTTGTAATATTCATGCAAAATTTGAATTAAATCCATGTAGTATTTTTTGAGTTTACCCCGGACATACATACAGACATACAGACAAACAGACAAAAATTCTAAAAACTATATTTTTGGCTTCGATATCGATTGTAGCTGACCACGCCCCAAGTATTCTTTTTTTAAAAATTCAATGTACAGTTTTGACTTTCCTACGATTTTATTATATGTATAAGATTAGATATTTCCTAGCTCAATCGTTAAAATATGAAAAATGTATGTGAATATATCTAAATCATGCTAATATCCTTAGGCTAAAGTGAGATAAAAAAACTTTCTTAAGGGATTTTCTATAGGTACTTTAAAAATAAAATACCGTTATAAGGCTTAGTTCATTAGATGCGTATTTTTCTAAGCTATCCGATGGCATAAAATCAAACTTACGATTTTTTTTGAAATACCGCTTTTACGCTTAACACGGCAGAATGGGTAGTGTAATTTGCCCATGAAGTATTAGATAAAGGTGGAGCTAGCACTATTACTATGATGAATTGTGATTCATCAGTGACGAAAATTTTTGAAAAATAAAATGTTTTTTGACATTAATACAATATTTGCTAGCATATAACACTTGTACTGTTTCACAACAAGATATATAATTTTCGACGAGGATGCTTGTGTAAGCGAAACCGGTCGGAAATTAAATATAATTATCTTATTGTGAAACAGTACAAGTGTTATATGCTAGCAAATATTGTATTAAAATGGAGTTTCACCAAATGCCGACGATAAAAAGTGTAGAATATTTTTTGACATTATTCGAATTTTTTCAACCTATCGATTACTTAGCTAATCCAATATTTTATATCCCAAAAATTAAGTTGAATGCCATTCGAAAGATCAAAATCGATCATCGTATCCAAAATATACAGTTTTGAAAAATCAATATACTGCCATTTTAATGCTTATAGTTTTTACTCTTTTGAGCTTAAAATACCTTAATTTAGCGGGATGTTTCAGGGATGGCCCACAGGGTCAATTAATTACAGATTTTTTTAATTTGAGAAGATATACCCCTGCAGGGGGCGTAGCTACCGCCGTATCTGCCGTATCTATACTAATATTATAAAATTGTAGGGTTTGTTTGTTTGTTTGTTTGGTTGTACGCGTACGCGTACGTTTGTTTGTTTGGTTTGGTGTAATCTCGAAAATTGCTGAACCGATTTGAATAATTCTTTTTGTATTGGATAACCTATTGATCGAGGAAGGTATAAGTAAGAAGAAGTAAGAAGGTATAAGGTACAAGTAAGAGGAAGGTAAGGTCGTAGCAAGATGTTATATATAGGCTATATAACATCTTGCTACGACCAGTAGGGGCGGAGTAAACAAAGTCCGCGCGAACGAAGTCGCGGGCAAAAGCTAGTCAATAGTACTAGGCCCCGGGCTACAGAGGCCCCCAACGTGCGTAAGCCAAAATAAATAAAAACTTCTCAAATGGCAAAAGTCAAAAAGCAATTTGTTTTTTCAAAAAATGCAAGGAGTGTTTGTTTAACTTGAATATTTAGTAAAAATTTTGGAAAGTGACAGATAGATAATTATGATGAATAAATATTTATTTTAATTTTATACAAACATTTTTTTTCTTTTGTGAGAAATGGGGCCCTTATACAGGGCCCGCCAAGGCACGCTACGCTACTGACTCTCTGTGTGGTCCCATTTTAATTTGGTGATGATCTAATTTTTTTTTATGTCATAAGATGCAAACAAGCTGATGGGTCTCCTGATGGAAAGAGTCAACCATCGCCTATAGACACCAAAGGTGTTAATGGTGCGTTGTTATCTTGTGGCGAGGTCTAATGCCACATGCATAAGCTTACCGGCTACCTTACCCTCCAAACCGGAACACGGTTAATATATTATATTATAATATATTAATTAATTAGGGCGAGCGAAGCGAGCCCTACACTAGGCCACTTTCTATGCACTTTTGTGGTACATTTTACTCAAAAATTATCGGACTTTTAGGTTTGTGCTTCGAAGTAGTAGTTTAAATTCATGTCTAGATATGTTATCTACCATAAAAATAGAGAGAGGGAGAGGGAGGGGGCGGGGGAGGGAGGGGGAGGAAGGAGAGGGGGAGGGGGAGGAAGGGAGAGAAAGGGAGAGGGAGGGAGAGAGGGAGAGGGGAGTGGGAGGGGGAGAGAGATAGGGAGGGGGAGAGGGAGAGGGGTGAGGCGAGGGGGAGAGAGAGGGAGGGGGGAGGGGAGAGAGGGAGGGGAAGAGAGGGAGAGGGAGAGGGGAGAGGGACTGGGAGAGAGTGAGAGGGGGAGATGGGGAGGGGGAGATGGGGAGGGTGAGAGGGGGAAGGGGAGAGGGAGAGGGAGAGAGGGAGAGAGGGGGGGGCTGGCTGGCTGGCTGGCGGGGAACAGAGTGAATAGAGCGTTAGTTTTAAGTCAGGGTGCCCCTCTTGTCCTGCATAATCATTCCTATGCCTGCCTATGCCTATCCCAACGATATTGTATGAAAGTGAGAGTTGTGTATGTTAGAAGGGCATGAAAGTATAATCAACGCAGGACCAGGTTCGTAATGTTGAAGTGAGAGAGAAGTTATGCTTGAAAGAAAGTGTTGGTGTAAAGATGAGAAAGGGCATGCTCCGTTGGTTCGGACATGTACAAAGAATGGTAGGTGAAAGATTAACAAAACAGATATACAATGCGAGAGATGAAATTATTTATTTTTCTATACATTAAAAGATTATAGACTTTATTATTATAAATTAAGTCTATACATTAAAAGATGTAATTCTCATAAAAATACTTTTCTAACAATATTACTAGATAGTATAACTTTGCGAGCCCCTACAAAGCTCTGCTTTTTGCTAGTTAATAAATTAATACATATCTTCATGCCAGATCCCCTACAGAGTAGGCAGAGAGAACCGAGTGCCATACACCACGATCATCCCCATTCATCACCCTCTTCATACACGCACGCCGGTTGCGAAGACTCGTGACACCACCTCCAGACAGTACTCGATCAATCTGATCATGGTATGTCCGCTTTGGTCTTCCCCGGTACCTACATCCTTCCACATTCGCATTGTATATCTGTTTTGTTAACCTTTCATAACCATGCTGTAGAATCACTGCGTTAAAAAATTATGTTAGTCTGTTAAATGTATAGATATTGTGTGTATGTCTTTATACACGTATGCATACCTAGTATCGCAGCTATCCATTGCACATAAGTATGTCCTTTTTTGGTGATTTCACGATTTCTTGTCAACATTATCTTAACTGAAGAAACGGCTTGCGGGCTTGCGATTCAGTAGCCGTCTGCAACGCATTGTACAGAAAACCCTATTTTTGAATGTTATATCACATGTTAATTCTAGTCAAATAATTGTCGTGTTATGAACAAACATAAATAAAGATTAGTTTTATTGTGTCTATTTTCGTTGTCAACTGCTCCCTATATGATTAATGATTGAATGCAATTGCACATTCTTGCAAATAATGTTTTGTTTGCAAGAATGTGGTATGTTTTAAAATTTATAATATAATACTACCAGTATATTCTACCATTACCTTTTTAGGGTTTCGTATCCAAAGGGTAAACGGGACCACATTTTTTTATCTATATCTACACATAATATAATAAAATCGTAGGAAAGTCAAAACTGTACATTAAATATTTTTTTAAAAGAATACTTGGGGCGTGATCTACAATCGATACCGAAGCCAAAAATAGAATTTTTGTCTGTTTGTCTGTTTGTCTTGTTGTCTGTTTTTCTGTTTTTCTGTTTGTCTGTTTGTCTGTATGTATATCCGGGGTAAACTCAAAAAGTACTGCATGGATTTACTTCAAATTTTGCATGAATATTACTAACAGGTCGGGTCAACATATAGGCTACATATTATCACGCTATCGCCTACGGGGGAGGAGCTGTGCGGAGTAAACGAAGTCCGCGCGGACGAACTCGCGGGCAACAGCTAGTATATCATAAGATAGCTAACAAGCAGACGGGTCTCATGATGGTAAGAATCAACCATCGCCTACAGACACCAAGTATGTTAATGGTGCGTTGCTATCATGCGGCGAGGTCTAATTCCACATGCACAGGTTTTATTACTAAGACTCTGCTATGCGTCCGTCTGAATATCTGTCTGTCTGTCAACAGGGTGTATCTCATGAACCGCGATAGTTAGACAGGTGAAATTTTCACAGATGATGTATGTCTAGTTCCGCTATAACCATAATACTAAAAACAAAATAGGTATGATAAATATTTAAGTGGTCTCCCATACAATAAAGGTGATATGTTATTTTTTTTCCCGCTCTTAATAAAGACAACTGGTAAACGCATTGATATAAAAAGGGCAGGATAAGTTACCTAGTCACATTGACGTGTATAATGTGGTAATATTATACATGTCAATGCCTAGTCACAGCGCCCGGTCCTACAAAACTAGGTCCGCGGACACAGTGACAATCAATCACGCGCGGGATATCATGTCATACGATTATATTTTCCGACTGTTTTTACTATTAAACATGCATCACAATGCTTTTTTGTGTATTCAACGAGTGTTATAATCACTCAAGGAAAAAATAAGACACGAGATTACTTTTCATTCGTAAGTACCTACGCCTAAATAATTTGTTTGAAAATAAGATTAAATTATTGTTTGGTTTGCTATGTTTTTGAGAGTGAGATAGTATAATACAAAAGTAAGAGAGAGAAACTTAGTCTGCTACTTGCGTCGCATCACTTTGCACTCGGTAGCCGAGCCTAGGTACAGCGACTGCGATGTTAGAGCGTAGGTAAAGTATCTTCCCTTTTTAATATATCAATTGGTAGTCGCTTTAAAAAGGGCAATGGGCCCACCTTTCGTTCCCACCACTGTAACTTCTGTACACCAGAATCAACAGATAGACGCTTGAAATATTCACACAATATTTAGTTTTTTTTTAATTTATTTAAAATAGGTAAAGTAACAAACAGAGTAGATTATACAAAAATAAACTATGGCATAATAACAATTCAAAATCCAAGAACGAATATTTGTAAATGGTTTAGCGGTGCGAAAGATAAATGAAAGCATTTTATTTGACTTATATAATGGAGTCAAAGTGACATTAGAATGACAACGACGAATCAAAAACAACGCCCAAATCACGACATCCGTACTTTTTGCACGACTTGAATTAACTCTTACAATTTTAATTCCATCAACGTTGTAGTTATATCAAATTGGCTTTTTAGATTTGGTAAATGATATTATTTGACATTTTTTAATGTTCAGTTTTATTTTTTTTATATCATAAGATAACAAACAAGCAGATGGGTCTCCTGATGGAAAGAGTCTACCATCGCCTATAGACACCAAAGGTGTTAATGGTGCGTTGCTATCTTGTGACGAGGTCTAATGCCACATGCATAAGTTTACCGGCTAGCTTTCACACGATCACACGAACACGACAGTGACAAGCAATGACGCTATTGCGGCAGGAATGGTAAGGCGGTGGTACCAGACCCGGGCGAGACAATGCAGAACTCTACCACCTAGTAGCCATGATGTTAGTGACTTGCATAGCCAATCGGTCGCCTTTTACGACATGCCTGGCAGAACGGCAGTTGGTCTATTCTTCAAAGGAGCCCGGAACCAACACGGGGAAAATTATTAGTCTCACACCATTCATAGATTACATCAAGGTCTTCCTGCAACTTTTTACAGTCATTAATATTATAGACGCGACGGAAAATTTTGACATCATCGGCATATGCCAAACAGTCACTATTAATTTTCTCAAATAAATCATTTATAAATAATAAAACAACAGAGGCCCTAAAATAGAGCCCTGAGGAACTCCAGTTTTTGGAACAAATGGACTAGATTCATATCCGTATAGAGCTACCAATTGAGATCTATTCTGGAGATATGATACCAGCCATTTAGCATTTACATTTGCACATAGGAGATCATAGAATTGGCTACATTCACAGCACTTGAGTGACTACATTTTTTATGGCATTAAAACATCCGGCACATTTATTTAATTTGGAAGCCATTATGAACAGCAGTTAAAAATATTTATATTATGAGAAAAAAAAAAATAGAAATTATAAGATAACAAAACAAAAAAAAACAAAATAGAAAAAGTCAATGTACGATAAATATAGATCCAGGTAAGATTCGAACCTGCGTTTACAATTCACAGACGCTTAGCGTGTACCTTCGTGCTATTCGTTCCTTATCGATAACGGTAGTTTTACACGATAATCGGTAGTTTTACACTGTTTTAATGATAAATATTGAATAATTTTAATTTTCAAAGTACCTCTCACTGGTAAATATGGAAAAATTATCACTGACACTTTTTCACTGAATTTGGATATTTTATTAATGTTTTGATTTGATTAATTACACAAGCAGATGTATAAACTATTTTGCATGAGATATATACGGAATTTGACACACATAACTCACTGTTTATATTTATTTACAACTAGCTGTGCCCGCGACTTCGTTCGCGTGGAAAAAATTCTAAAATAAAAAATATATTTCTTGAATTAACATTGGGTACTGTACCTTTTCTCCTTGGTGTGGTATATGCACCACCTATGGTCAACTATTTTGACTCCTTTGAGCAATTGTTGGAATCATACATGCCTGTGTACGATCATTGTTTAATCATGGGGGATTTCAATACTTGTTTGCTCCGTGGGGATGTTAGGGCTAGCAATCTCTCCCGTATTACTTATTCTACAAATGTAAAAATACTGAACCTAGCTCCCACGTACCATACACCTAATTCTCAATCATGGCTAGATATGATTTTAACATCGAAATCTGAGCGCGTCTCCTTTCACGGACAACTGGCAGCCCCCGGTTTCTCTCACCACGATCTCATATATGCCTCGTATAAAATAAAAAGCCCCAAATTTAAGCCAAAGATATTTCTCCAACGTAATTTTGGTCGTATGGATCGACAAAAACTTCTGGCAGATGCTTCTGCAAGGGACTGGCCTCGTATCATAAATGAGGACACGGTTGATGGAAAGGTGGCTATTTTCAATGAATACATTTTGGAACTATATAATAAACATGCACCTCTACGATTTGTCCGTATAAAACGACCACCTGCGCCATGGATCAATGACGAAATACGAGCTTTAATGAAGACAAGAGATTTATTAAAGCGTAAATTTATAAAATCACGCTCTAATGATCACTGGGAAGCTTATAAAAGAGCCAGAAACCGTTGCAATCAAGCAGTAAGGAACGCCAAACGCAAGTTTATTCATTCCTCAATTGAAAACTGTGCTCCTAATCACATATGGAAGTTGCTTCGTTCCCTTGGGTTTGGGAAATCAAAAAATAATACAAATAGTACAATTGACTTAAACACGCTCAACGTCAATTTTGCTTCTCCTGGCAGCTCGATGATGACTTCAAATATAAGATTCAAAACCATTCAGATGTTGTCTTCTAAAGTCATTAATAATTCTCCCTTTTCATTTGAAAAAGTAACTGATAGTGAAGTTAAAAGAATTATTACTTCAATACCTACTAAAGCTGTTGGTTATGACGGCATCAGTCGAGACATGATTATGCCTATTGTTGACATTGTAACACCTCACATTACCCATATTCTTAACTTTTCTCTCTCTTCTGGCAGTTTCCCTTCGTTATGGTGTAAAGCTGATATAATTCCCATTCCAAAAATATCTAATCCCGTAAATTTTTCCCACTATCGTCCTATATCAATCCTACCTTTCCTTTCGAAAATTTTGGAGAGGATTGTTTATCAACAATTTTCTAGTTTTCTTTTAAAAAATAACATTCTTTCGTCGTACCAATCTGGTTTTCGTCCATCACATAGTACATGTTCGGCTCTCATCAAAATTACTGACGACATACGATTTGGTATTGACGAAAAAAAGGTATCCCTACTCTCACTTTTGGATTTCAGTAATGCCTTTAATTGTGTCGATCATGATATATTATTAGCTTTACTTCGTTCTTTTAATCTATCACAGTCAGCGTCTGAATGGTTTAGCTCCTACTTAGCAGGACGTCAACAACGAGTTCGTTCAAAGAACGATTTTTCACATTGGTGTGATGTTTGTATGGGGGTCCCACAAGGAGGTGTGCTTTCTCCGTTGCTCTTTTCTGTATACATAAATAAACTTTCTTCTGTAATTACTTATAGTTCCTTTCATATGTATGCCGATGATGTTCAACTCTATCTGTCTTGTCACCCATCAGAGCTTACGGCTAATATTGACAAAATGACTGAAGATCTTAATTCCATTAGCCGCTGGGCTGAAAGTTTTGGTCTTACTTTAAACCCCAGTAAAACCCAAGTAATAATACTTGGTCGAAAGATGAACATCGCACGCATTAATTTGAACGAAATTCCACCGGTGTTGCTAAATGGCAAACCACTTAAATACCACACCAAAGTTAAAAATCTCGGGCTCATAATGTCAAATGATCTTTCATGGTCTGACCAAGTGAACGAAGTTAGCCGTAAAGTTATGGCAAGTTTTCACCAACTGAAAAGAATGCAAAACTTTTTACCACAATCGACTAAAGTTACCTTGGTCAAGTCTCTTTTACTACCAATAATTGATTACGCTGACGTTTCTTACACAGACATCACAGAAGAGCTCTTAAACAAACTTGATCGACTGGTCAACTTATGCATACGATATATATATGGACTGCGTAAGTTTGACCACGTCAGTCAGTTTCGGTCACAATTGAAGTGGTTGGACATACGTAACCGTCGGAATGTTCACGTACTTATATTACTTTTTAATATACTGCATGACCCTTTCTCTCCATCATATTTACGTGAACGTTTTCATTATCTTAATACCCAGGGTCGTACTCAGCGATCTTTACACACTAATACCCTTTTGGTCCCAGCGCACAACACAGCAAGCTATTTGGATTCTTATACACTTACAGCAATACGTCTCTGGAACCGCCTCCCAAAGCATATTCAACAAGCTTCCTCAGTAAATATATTTAAATCTAGGATATATGATTATATGTTAAAGATTCAAAATAACTCTTAATTAACTTTTAGTTATGCAATTGTTAGTATTTATTATCACTATTATATTACTATTTTATATTTTATAGTATTCTATTTTATTCGTATTATTATGTTTTATGATTATTTAAGTACATTTTATATGAATAGTTATGAGATTATTATATTTATTATATAAAAATTTATATAATATATTAATATTTGTATGTTTATTGGTCTGCCCGTAGGTTTAGATAAATGTAATTATTCGCTTTGTTTAGTGTAAAATTATTTGCAATGGTTCCGTAAGACTTTTCTTGTGCACTACCCGTTATTACAATGTTTCTACAAGTGCAAGGTTAACTGGTAGAAAATGTCTTTAGACGTTAAGTTCGCCTGTTGTATATTTTGTGCAATAAAGAGTTTAAATAAATAAATAAATAAATAAATAAAAACCCGCATATTTCCCGTTCCCGTGGGATTTTCGGGATAAGAATTATCCTATGTCCTTTCTTGGGTCTCAAACTATATTTGTACCAAATTTTATCCAAATCGGTTCAGTGGTTTGGCCGTGAAAGCGTAACAGACAGACAGACAGACAGACAGAGTTACTTTCGCATTTATAATATTAGTATGAATAATTTATTATAACGATGCGACGGAGCGAATACAGAACTAAACTAAGCGAAGTATCCGAAGAGATCTGAGAGTTACATATACACTATAAAAATAAATAATTTAATTAAAAGAAAATGATTTTTTGGCGTTTTTTATAGATAATGGTATGGAAACCTTCGTGCGCGAATCGGATTAGTACTTGGCTGGTTAATGTTTTTTTTATATATCATAACATAAAGGCACGGAACCAACCCTCCAAAAAAGAGGATAATTATAAAAAAAATATATTTTTATAAATAATTTTTGCTTGATTATTTGATTACGGCAGAATAACTTGCAGCTACAAAAAAGTTCGAGTACCTAAGATTTTTTTGAATATACCATATTTTACCTGAAGGGACGGTGTTTTTACTAGGCAGCAGAGTTCCACATCGACTCGCCCGGGTATTTGGTACCACCTCACATATCCCTGCCGTAATAGCGTTAATGCTTGTCATTGTCATGTTCTGGTTAGGAAGTTAGCATAGCCGGTAGACATGTGGCATCACCATCACACCTCACGTATAGCATCGTACAATTAACATCTTTGGTGTCTTTAAGCGATGGTTTTTCTTTCCATTAGGAGAGCCATCTGCTTTCTTCAGACAAGGAAAAGGCCCGCATCAACGTGGTATTATTTAACGATATTGATCGACTCTATCGCAATTGCTAACGGTTCTATTGTTGAACAATTGCTTTTTCTAACCAGGGAATCTCCGACCTCAGCAGGCCGAAATCAGGAATATGGCGGCGAAGCTACTTGTCCGAGAATCTTACCACTTCAGATGCACATATCTTACAAAATATTGGCGAAATCAAACATTTTTTTAGAAATCCATTTATCATTTACAAATACATTCCATTTATATTTCAAGGCTATGCTATTTTGATCTTTTTCACCCCTCAGTTACATGTATGAAGAGCTACCCTTAATAGTTTTATTTTTCAACATTGAACTGCATCATTTTGTAGCGCTTTATAAAATACACCTTTTTCAAATTTCAAGCATACAATTCATATAGTTTTCGAGTAAAATGACTGTGAATACGGATGGACAGACGGACAGACTGAGATGACAAAAATATAGGAGTAACGTTTTTTCCCATTCGCCACGGAATACTAATTTTTTTTTAAATATGTAGTTCCCTCTGTGTACGTCGAGATGCAAGAAAACAACAGAGCATCGTACCAGATTATTAATAATTAAGACTAAGAGAAAGTAATCTAACGATCATTTCAATCGACGAATCGATCACAAAACAGGGAGAATTTCCCCACTTTGCACTACACAACACTGGCTAAGTTGGGTAGAGCGCCCCGGCTCGAGGGGATATCTCGGGTTCAAACCCTAGTGCGTCTAAATCTTTCTTTGTTGTTTTTACGTTTTTCCGAGCACGGGATGCTTAAGTGTAAAAACACATTTATAAGGTCCTTCCAAACAGGGGCGGCTCTAGCGCGTGTAGCGCCTGTGTGCAATGAAAACCTGGCGCGCCCTAATGGGTCCAAGACGATGCTCTTAGCTGTCTCAGGGAGAACCGCAACGCTCCCTGAGACGGCGGCGCCCGTGTGCATTGCATACCCTGCATTATAAGTTAAGCCGCTTCTGCTTCCAAAATAGATGAATAAATATATTTTAACACAGTAACCATGTAACCATGAAGACCTACAATAATATTGTGCAATACTTTAATGTGCAATAATATTGAATACCCCTTTGTTTCCACACGTTCAATAAATTCAATCAATAAAATTGACAAACCAGTCTGATCAATATTTTCGTGCGAGTAACATGTCTGACGACGAAGTTTCGGCGGCAACCATGCTAGTGATTTTGTTAAATAAATCTATACAATTCTATACACTCAAGTAGAAACTCCCGTTCTTCATCTTTTATTGATTGGTTTTGTTTCGATCAACACTTATATTGATTAGTGAATTAGCCTGAATGTCGAATTTCGGCCGAATGTTGAGTTTCGGCCGAAAGTTAAATTTCGATCGAATGTCGAAATTTGGCGGAAGGACGTATTTCGGTCACATGTTCAATTTCGACCGAGTGTCGAATTTCGGCCAGTAGTCGAAATTTTAGTCTATTCTAGTAAACTATCAAATTGAATAATAAATGAACTATCAAATTTACAAGATAAATAAAATTACCGCGAAATGACGAAAATTTCTTGCCCGTCATTTTGCTTAAATTTACGACACGACCATACATTAAACACCGCGACTGACCGACCACGAACGTTCCAAGTTCTGAAGTGAAAAATATTGTGCAATATTAAACCTACACAGTGCAAGAAAAAATATTGTACAATAAAAATTAAACCCGCTCAAACTTTCGTTTAATCATTGTGCAATCTTCAATATTAACTCTAAACGGTCAATAATATTGTAGAATACGTAATATTGCGCAATATTATTGTAGGTCTAGGCCCTAGGGGCCGCCTTATATATTGTCCACAGAATAATATACTCCTAACGGAGATTATCAGTTGTCAGTTATCACAACTGACGCAACTGACAAGTGATATGTTTACCGATCACCGAATGTCGGGAACGGGATTCGGGATTTGTTTGGGATTTTGAATTATATCTTAGAAAAGATTTCATGAATTTTATGTGAAGATTTAAACAAATCACACAAATCATTGTATAAGTTGAACAATAATGGGTCTTTTATCAGACCCGGAGTACAGTTCGGTGAAATGGGTAAAAGTTTTAAGGAAAATCCATTCGCCGATATGTATTATTTGCTACATAGCAGCGGTGGTGTGGTTTTTCATGTTGGCGAATCGTGAATTTAATAATGAAACATATTTCTCTGAAAATGCACTTTTACCTGGCTTAGTGACGAACGAGTTTAATGGGGAACATTCGGCCAATAAGTTTTATACGGAGTTTTTGTATGAATTAGAGGTTTGTTGTTATTATATCTTTACTGTACTTGCAATGCTACTCAGATAGATTTGCTGCTCACAAATGGCTACATGCGTCTGCGTAATAATTTACTAATATTTTTACGTCATAACCCTTATGTTTTATAATATGAGCTAGCAAATAAACAGATGACTTCCGTCCGAAAGATATAACCATCACCATCATAGCTGTTTGTGCCTAACAATACTGCCATCTGTGTGACCAATATTTATAATTTTGCCGGTAACTTTACATTCAAAACTGGAATGACACCATACCTCACATACAGCTTTCCCTTATTCCCTCCACATCCACACAATGTGCTGGTTTTTAAAAGCCTTAACACAATTTTTATAACCCCATCGATTCGTAGTTACGTTAGCTAACTACTCAATCAACGGGGTGTTCAACTAACCTAATTTTATTTTGCTTAAACTATATGCCGTAACTAGTAGGAAATGGCATATCCATTAAGATAATTTTACCCAATCCCAGAACCTTGCACTACTAAATTCTATTTAAGATGATCACTTATTATTAGTTACTTTTACTGTAGATCCTGTTTTATTTTTATAAAAAGTGCATTTTTTTGGTAATATTTGTAAACAACAGGGGTGGATAAAATGATATTAGGTTGATCTCCCTAAGAGTTAGAAGAGAGTCTGCAAGGATAGAACAAAGTGGAGTTATCTGAAGGAGGCCTATGTTCAGGTCAGCGTGACCTTTCGATAGCATGTAGGCCTAGATGATCAGTTCAGTGTCACAGCATGCCCGTTCCGGCAGCGTGATCGTGCAATCATATGTTCGATCTAGATGGTCAGTTCAGTGTGGCCTTGCAACCCCACGTCCGTTCCAGATGCTCCGGTCAGCATATCGGCCACTCTCGTCATCATTTGTATCATATAAATAATAGCATCATTATCGTAATAAAACAGTGATCATTAAGCATTCAACTGGGAATCATTTCATCCCGTCTATCATATATTATCAGCTGCAGGATCACTCACCTATCAGATATAAGTTTATATACTATTAGTATAACTGATATAAACTGATATCTAGTAGTAGGGAAAACCGCTACCTTGGGTCTATCATTTTGTACCCTATCATCTATCAGTAACTATCATCTCTATCACATCGTAGGAATAACCCCTACAGCCTATATCAAATGACAAACTTACCTTACATGTGTTATCAATACCAAATTTTAACTATTGAGAATTTTTTATCCAAAAATAAGTTATAAAAAAATAAATCATAATAATATATTAATGAATTAATATGTAATGACAATTATAACAATCCTAATTAAGTCAATGATTTCTTGACTAATATTGATTATTATATTCGGGATGGTCAGATATTAAAGGTTACTATTATTTTATTTATTTTAATATTTTGTATACTATGGCATGGCATGGAAAGTGCCAAGGCTGGGTTGAAGCTAAACCCTGAAAAAACAAAAATCATGACCAATGGCAACAAAGATCCTGTAACAGTGGAGCAGAATCAAATCTCCTATGTTGAACAGTACATATACCTTGGCCAACTCATATCTCCAGAGGACAACGAAAACAAAGAAGCCGAAAGAAGAGTTGCCAATAGCTGGAAAAAATATTGGAGCCTAAAAGAAATAATGAAAGACAAGAACCTACACATTTCAACGAAAAGTAAATTATTTAACACATGCATCCTGCCTGTATTAACATATGGGTGCGAAACATGGGCTTTAATAAAAAATGTAACAAATAAACTTTCCGTATGTCAACGTGCCATGGAAAGGAGTATGACTGGCATCAGAAGGCAAGACAAAGTTAAAAATATCAGTATCAGGAGCAAGACTAGGGTCCAGGACATAACTCTGAAAATAAGGAGACAAAAGTGGAAATGGGCAGGCCACATGATCAGAGGAAAAGATAAATGGAGCAAAATAATCACACATTGGTACCCAAGAGATGGTAAGAGAAAGAGAAGCAGACCACAAAAGAGGTGGGACGATGACATTAAACAAGTCGCAGGAACAACGTGGGGTAGAGTGGCCATAGAAAGGCCAGAATGGAAAATATTGGAGGAGGCCTTTGCCACCTAGCAAACAGACACACAAAAATGGAATAAAAGAACTTATGACTAACTAAAGAAATATCGTCATGTCCGAAGAACGGCTATATTATATTATATTATATTATATATACTATGGCACCTCTTGGTAAATAGCACTTTGCCATTTACTTTGACGATTATTAAAAATTCCGAAGACAACTAAAAGCTAACAATTACAGCTATTAAATGCCTACTGAATTTCTAAAAGTTGTGATTGCCCAGTTATTCCTTGAATCCAAGAACTCTAGGGAGATTAAAAATATAGTAAACTCTATTACTGGCAATAGACAACATTACCTATAGGTATTTATGATGTTAAAGGTGCATTTCAAGACCACATGACTTACTAGCTACCTGTTCAGACAGAACATCATACCAATAAACGCTAAAATTATGCTGACAGTAATTAGGCAAGATTATTTCACCATCCAATGTGACATGTCACAAAAAGTCACCACCTAGTTGTTGTAGTTACATAAACACATAGTGGTATTGTTTGGCTTTCAGGATAAATATGCAGAAACAAGTGAAATGCCGATACCATGGCTGGTTGCTAAAATGTCCCAACTTCACTTAGAAGTGCATGTACATAACTACACACTGAACTATCCTCTTGGACAGGGTGAGGTAATTATATATTTCTTACGATCTTACAAATTTTTCTATATTGCACTTTTTATGAAAACCTACATGTTTGTGTATTATTAATAATAATAACTCTTTATTGTGCATCAAAAATAAATGACATCACTAATTTCATACATATTAGCTACACAAAGGCGGTCTCATCACTAAAAAAGTGATCTCCAGACAACCTTAAATAGTGGATAACAATACATTCTGAATGTGTAATTTTAATCACAAGTAATCTTATAGCTCATATATGTTAAGAGACTTCAGGAGGCCCAACAGCACATTATGGTTTACAGTATTAAATGCATTGCTAAAATCTATTAGGCGAAGAGGTAGGCAAGTGAACTTAGAATTAGCCCAAGATATACATTTTGATAGGTGGCAAGCCTATCGCCAACTAGACACTTTTTTCCAATTCCAGGCAACATTGTTTTTGTGAGAAATCTAAAAAACACATTTTTGTATTGCCCAACCTGGGATTCGAACCCAGGACCTCATGTGGTAAACTCCGACACCGGACCACTAGACCATAGATGCAACATGTTGGTGCAATTGGTCGTCAACATATTTATTGGTATGCTAGTAATTATAAGAAAATCGACCAAAATTTAAATGTTTGCCCACTATGTTATGGAAAATTAAATTAATTTTTAATAACTTAATTCTTGCAAATAAATATTTTTTCATTTTATTTTCATTTTATTTATGTTAAGTTAAAGGCCGGCAACGCAACTGCAAGACCTCTGGTATTGCAGATGTCCATGGGCGGCGGTGATCACTTACCATCAGGTGCACCTCTTGCTCGTTTGCCCTCTCTTCTATAAAAAAAAAAATGTTAACTTATGGGGGCAGACCAATGTACATATTATATACCTATATATGTACCTATACAATTTTTAACATTAAATTTTTAATTTTAATACTCTTGTAAATAAACATTATATAATGTTCTAGACTTATAAAGGTACCAACGTGTATGGTATTCTTCGAGCTCCTAGAACATCATCTTTAGAGGCTTTGGTGGTATCTGCACCATTTCGTCCTATCTCGTCACACCAGAAAGGGACGGCTGCTGGAATTGCTTTGATGCTAGCATTTGCTCAATTTGCTAGACGTAAGTTTGACTGTATATTTTTTACTATATGTTAAAAAACGAATGACTTTCCTGATGGTAAGGGATAGCCAGGATAATGAATTCCTTTTCATATTAAGTATAATTATTTATAAATACAAAAAAACTCACACACATACGAAACATTGACTTATTCTAATATGTAAATCACGCAAAACACTCAGCAGTCTAAAATTATCCTACTGTGCCTGTTATTGTTAATTTTTTTCAAATTTTCTTTTTAATTTTTCTTGTTTTATTGTATAGCTTTATTACATCCTGTGAAATTTTTGTTAATTGTATATACGGAAATCACTGCATGGTATCGACGCTGCAGGCTTTGCCTAGTGTGGAGTCCAACAGAAATATAAACTATTGTATTGTACTTTTAAACTAAGTAATAATAACTAGCAAAAAGCAGAGCTTTGTAAGGGCTCGCAAAGTTATACTATCTAGTAATATTGTTAGAAAAGTATTTTTATGAGAATTACATCTTTTAATGTATGGACTTTATTTATAATTATGGTGCCTAAAATACAGGCTAGGCCTAGTTTAGGTACCAAAACGCATAGTTTTTAATACGCACAAATAGTACACAATTAAGACCAATTGTAAACAGTAAATTAAAATTTTAAATTATTATATGTTGTAAAAATTGTTCAAGAAATTTAGGTCATTAGACTTAGTGGTATAACTTTACAATATTCTAGTTACAGTGATCTTGTTTAAACGCTACCCGCAAAATTTTGTTTTTTATAAATGTTATTGTGTATCCGTGTTGTGTTATGAAAAAATAAAGTTATTATTATTATTATTATAATTATCTAACCTAAAAAACTCAGCGTATTTTCACCTAAACATTACATTCGCATCGAAGACCCGCGTCGTCAGGCTTTGAACTAGGAATATTTGGTTTTTGTTTGTTGGTATTTTCAAGAAAAAATATGTATTAAAAATGAAGGTTGATCTTATAAAAAAACACATTTTTAACATTTTGCTGAAATAATTTTTTTTTCTTGGTTCCTGGTTTTACGTCGATTTACGAAATCAAAATCAAAAAATGTTTATTTAAATAAACCTTCAAAATTTTTGGACTACGCAGGCACGAAGAATTGACGGTAGACATTCAGTGAATACATTTTTCGAATTTTTCTCTCAGAGAAACCCTCGGAGTTCGATTCCAGAGTCAGGCAAATAAAAAATGTGTTTTTTCAGTTTTCTGATAAAACAACTTTGCCCAGGATTGGAAAAGTGCCCTACTGACGATAGGCTGGCCACCTATCACATTGTGGGACTTAAGTATCTTCAGCTAACCGTGGATGCACACGTTGTACTTCTGCCTACCTCTTAGGGGATACGGGCGTAAATATACCTTTTTTTAGCTTTTTACCATCGCTCTCGGGCTGAGATTGGGAATTGATCTCAATACAATATAAATCAATTAATACATCTGTACTGTTTTTCAATAAGCCTATTGTGAAACTCTCGAACGCTCTATTTACTCTGTTCCCAGCAAACATCCCTGCTCTAGACCTAAATTCTCCTTGTGCCTCCCACAATATTACTTCGAACTTCCCTTGCATTCTCCTTTCAATGATTTTATCATACACCTTCGATGCCAAACTGATCAAATTGATGGCCCTATAGCTATTGCAGTTTATACTTGAACCTCGCCTTTATACGAGGTCAAATATGTCCCGCCAGTCAAATATGAAGAAACAATTCATGAAGTAGGTAGTCTCTTAATAAGTTCAAAAATTCTAATAGAAAGTGTATCTTCTATCAATTTTAATTCGTTAATTTAATAAGAGATGGCGTTAGTAGTAATAAGATTCTAATACAAATTGTACCTTCTATTTTTTTATTTTTATAAAATGGTATTTTTGTGGTAGATAACAAATCTAGACATGAATATAAACTACCACGTCGAAGCTCAAACCTAAAAATGCGATATTTTTTCAGTAAAATGTACCACAAAAGTGCATAGAAAGTGGCCTAGTGTAGGGCTCGCTTCGCTCGCCCTGATAAATCTTATATTATGAAACGATAGAATGATTTATCTGTCTCATTATCAAATTTCGCACAGGTAAATTCGGTCACAGAGTTATTTTCTGTGTAAAATATATGCATCCTAATAATGGGCAATTATCTTAAATCTTAATACCTATTTAGATTTTGAAAACAAGTAATGTATTTTTGTGTGCAATTATGTTTAGTATCAAATTAGGTTCTTTTGAAATTAAACAATTCTGTTACCAAAAGAGATACTTTAACTTTCTTGTCACAATGAGTGACGAATTATTACAATGTGATAGGTGGCCAGCCTATCGCCAGTAGGGCACTTTTCCAATGCCGGGCAAAGTTGTTTTATCAGAAAACTGAAAATACACATTTTTTCATTGGCCTGACTCTGGAATCGAACTCCGAGGGTTTCTCTGAGAGAAAAATTCGAAAAATGTATTTGCTGAGTGTCTACCGTCACTTCGTGCCTGCGTAGTCCAAAAATTTTGAAGGTTTATTTAAATAAAACATTTTTTGATTTTGATTTCGTAAATCGACGTAAAACCAGGAACTTCCTGATTTTAGAAAAAAAACAATTATTTCAGCAAAATGTCAAAAATGTGTTTTTTATAAGATCAACCTTCATTTTTAATACATATTTTTCCTTAAAAATACCAACAAACAAAAACCAAGTATTCCTAGTCCAAAGCCTGACGACGCGGGCCTTTGATGCAAATGTAATGCTTAGGTGAAAATACACTGAGTTTTTTAGGTTAGATAATTATAAATAAAGTCCATACATTAAAAGATGTAATTCTCATAAAAATACTTTTATAACAATATTACTAGATAGTATAACTTTGCGAGCCCTTACAAAGCTCTGCTTTTTGCTAGTTTATTATATTTATTATAATATTATTAATGCGAAAGTTTAGATGTTTGGATGGATGTTTGGATAGATGTTTGGATGGATGTTTGTTACTCAATCACGCAAAAACCACTGAACGGATTTGAATGAAATTTGGCACACAGGTAGATAATGATCTGGAATAGCACATAAGCTATTTTTTATCCTGGAAAAATTAGGTAATCCCGCGGGATTCACCAAAAACTTATAATGCAGCGGGCTGCACGCTGCAGCTAGTAATGTTATAAATTTAATCAAATAAGAATTTGTTGTAAATAAAGAGAATAATAATAATAATATAGCTGGACAAATAATTCTAATCCTAAAGACGTAAGCAAATTATTTGCTAATTATGGGTGTTAGTTAATGATACTAATACATAGAAATACATATATAAATATTGTTACATTTATAATAAACACCAAAACCCAGAAATATAAACATCTATGCTCATCACACAAATGTTTATCTCTGTTGGGAATCTAATCCATGCCCCATCGATTCATAATTTGTTTCGCTTGCCACTCAACCAACAAGGTTTACTACTGTAAGCTGTAAGAGCGATCTCATTGTTTGCTATCATATGGTATAAACAAAAAAATATGTAAATTCAACTATTAATAATGTTACAAATAATCTAGAAACGTGAAGAGTTGGAACGCTGGAGAGATCTAGAAATAAAAGAAAGAGATAGCTACTCCTATTGAGGAACAAATAGTTGACAGTTAACCAAATAGCTATGTCATAATAGACTTTGTGGTATAGGGCATAAGGTTGAAAATAACGTGTAACGGACTTGTTTGTTTATCATAAGTTGCTTACAATAATTGTTATTGTTTACGAGATGATTGCCGAATATTTTTTTTATTTTTTTTATTTTAACTTTACCTCGGGTATAAATAGAGATGTGTGTACAAATAAAAGGCAGTTTTTATACAGTGATCGAAAGCGATAGTACAAGCGAATAGTGCAAAGCGAAGTGACCAGTTTAAGTGAATACGAGAATTGTTTTCTTTAAACGTAGTCGGTTAAGTTTTAATGCTAGTGCAGCGAGGTGATCAGTGTGTATAGTGTATTTACGTATTACATTTTGTTGTTTGTGTATTTGTGTTACGACACAAATGGTTTAAATGTACGATACATGGTTTTAATGTAAGTGGCGTTTTCTTACAATTACGAACCTGAAGTATGCAACAATAATATTAATTGCATAATATATACTTTCAGCACAGAAGTACTGGGCCAAGGATATAATATTTCTTATTACGGAACATGAACATTTAGGAATGCAAGCATGGCTGGAAGCTTATCACGGCTTGCAAAAAGATGACACATTCTACACAAGTCTTGGCAGTTTCTGGCAGCCTGGTAATGCTGCTTGGGAAATGGGGAAGTTCACTAAAGGCTTTGAATGGACAATGGATGGAAAATGCTTAGACCCTGGTACTTTGAAAGGGAGATCGGGGTCTATACAAGCTGCAATTAATTTGGAGTTTCATACACCAAAGATAAGTGAGTATTCTTGACTATTAATTGAACACAGTTCCCTTTTGAAGAATTAGGCCAACTGTGGTTCTGCCAGGCAGGTCGAAAAGGTGACCGATTGGCTATACGAGTCACTACCATCGTGGCTACTAGGTGGTAGAGTTCTGTATTGTCTCACCCAGATCTGGTACCACCGCCTTACCTATTCCTGTCACAATAGGGTCAGTGCTTGTCACTGTCGTGTTCCGGTTTGGAGGGTAAGGTAGCTGGTAAACTTATGCTCGTGGCATTATATCTCTCCACAAGATAGCAATGCATCATTAACATCTTTGGTGTCTATAGGCAATGGTTGACTCTTATCATATGTCATAAGATAGCAAACAAGGCGACCCATCTGCTTGTTTGCTATCTTATGATATAAAAAAAAAGCTGTAACATTTTGAACACAATGATTGATTTTTATTTTCCACACGCAGACATTAAAAGCAGTTTTTTAAGATCTAAAAGTATTGTCAGTGTCACAAATCGATAGGTTTTTTTTTATATTATAAGATAGCAAACAAGCAGATGGGTCTGCTGACTGAAAGAGTCAACCATCGGCTATAGACACCAAAGCTGTTAATGGTGCGTTGCTATCTTGAGGCGAGGTCTAATGCCACGTGCATAAGTTTACCGGTTACCTTACCCTCCAAACCGGAACATGATAGCGACAAGCACTGACGCTATTGCGGCAGGAATAGGTAAGGCGGTGGTACCAGACCCGGGCGAGACAATGCAGAACGCTACCACCTAGTAGCCCCGATGGTAGTGACTCGCATAGCCAATCGGTCGCCTTTTACGACCTGCCTGGCAGAACGGTAGTTGGTTTATTCTTCAAAGGAGCCCGGAACCAACACGGGGACGATTTTTGTCGACAAAGCACTTATCAATATTTTTCATCAATGACACCTGCCAAATGAAACAATCCTTTTGCTCCGATTTTTGGCATTCGGCGCAGTTTAAAAGAAGGAGCTGATTTGATTTTAAAATCAATAGATACATTAGTCTGAAAGTTATTAAAAAACATTATTTTGTCATTAAGTTTTTAAAATTACACCAAATATACTTGGCCAAATTGGTTTAAATTTTCAGTCTAGTTGGTGAAATGTAACACAATACTGTTAAATGTCTTAGGATTTTTTTTATCTATGTTTGGGTTTATTTTTATGCTTTGAACTTAAAATACTTTTACCTTGCAGAAAGTTTCAGGAATGACCTGCAGGGTAAATTGGTTTGCAGACTTTTACATAACGCATTACATAATTTATAATCTATATTATTATATTATTTTATTAGGCCCGCCCGCCCATCGACCGTCTCGTTGGTCGAGTGGTTAGCGACCCTGACTACGCAATCGACGGGGCTCAGGTTTGATACGACGGGGCCAAGCATTTGTGTGATGAGCATAAATGTTTGTATTTCTGGGTTTGGGTGTTTATTAAATATATTCCAGTATTTATATATGTATTTCTATGTATTAGTATTGTTGACTAACACCCATAACACAAGCAAATAATTTGCTTACTTTGGGGTTAGATCAGTAAGTGTAATTTGTCCCGTGAATATTTATTTATTATTTATTTTATTAGGTGGTACGTTCTGTAATAGGCCTATGTCAAAGGACAACTTGACCTGAAATGTGTTACCAATGCTCAATTTTAACTATTTGGAATTATATATTATATAGATTTAAAACAATTTTATGAAATAATAATATTAATGTTAATATAATGTAATAATAATTATAATAATCCTAATTAATTAACTAAGAATGACGTCTATTGTATTTGTAATTATTTTTTTTTGACTAATTTTTGAGTATTTATTTATTTATTTATTTATTTCAACTAAAGAACTAAAACTATTAAGTGATACTTTATTGTGTGCAGATATTATGTTGGAATGGTCAGAGAATAAAGGCTATTTTTTTTTAATTTTATGTTCTGTGATGTTTCACTTGGGTTTGGTACTGTCCCAATTGTTCTAGAAAAAATAATGTCAGTAATTGTCCTTTCATATAATTTTGAGTGTAAGGTTGCCGGTTAAATTATACTCGTGGGACTACTTTATCGACACAGATAACAACTAACCATTATTAATTTTGGTGTCCACTGGTTATTGTTATATTTTTATCAGGAGAGCCATCAGTTTCTTTGCCATTCAATGATAAATTATATTTCCAGAATATATCGAGGTGAAAATTGAGGGGTTAAATGGTCAGCTGCCCAATTTGGATTTAGTCAATTTGGTGCACAAACTGTGTGTCAAGTCTGGGATACATCATTCATATAAAAATAGGTATATGTTAACATATATTTATTTTATCCTTTGTTGGTCCATGAATTTGAAAATAAAACAATCTGCTATTCTTCCAGCCAGTTTGTTAAAGATGAATTGATTATGCGAGACACTACCATCGTGGCTCCTAGGTGGTAGAGTTTTGTATTACCTCGTCTGAGTCTGGTACCACCATTTTACCTATTCGCTATGTCATTACTATTGTGGCTACTAGTTAGTAGTTCTGCATTGTCTCGCCCAGGTCTGATACCACGGCTTTACCTATTCCTGCTGCAATAACGTCTCTGTCGTGTTCCGGTTTGGAGGGTAAGATAGTCGGTTAACTTATGCACTGGCATAAAGTCTCCGCCAAAAGCATAGCAACACATCGTTAATATCTTTAATCTCTCCTAGTTGTCTCTTTCCACCAGAAAAGCCATCTGCTTGTTTGCTATCTTATGAAAAAAAACTTCAACACTTTATCCCCTCCCCCTGCAATAATCTTTAAATTGATGACTAGTTTTTTGACGTGACAACGTCTTATAATTCGATAGAGCTGGCTGCACGCACGAAAAAACATGACTCATGCGGCGTTACCTCGCTCTGAGGCGTTCTTTACAGACAACAGAACTTTACAGACAACCGATTTTTTTATTATCGATAGGTAAGCGCTTGACCTCGATCTTGCCTGATGGTAAGCTAAGATGAGGCCTAAGATGGAACGCGTTTCCCTAGAAAGTACCTCTTCACTCTTCTCTTGAAGATCCCCAGATTGTACTCGTCGGGGAACACAGACTCAGGAAGCATGTTCCAGTCCTTTGCAGTTCGAATGAAGAATGTTGAGTTGAACCGCTTTGTCCGGGAATGTGGTACGTCCACCATATGGCGATGCCTATAATCTGTGCGCCTCGACGATCGATAGAAAAACGGGGATGGCGGAATTAAGTAGTGCAATCCGCAGCGCACTCTCTAAAGTGTATCCTATAAAAAACCGATAAACTAGCCACTCTGCGTCGATGAGCAAGACTCTGGAGTTTTTTGCCTACCAGATCATCGTCGTTTATGAGCCTCTTGGCACGCCTCTATTGCCTCAAGTGTCTCCAGCTGGTATTTAGTGGATCCATCCCAGAGGCGAGAGCAGTATTCCATGCACGAACGGACTTGTGCTTGATAAAGATTGAGCAACTCTCCCGGGCTGAAATACTGTCTCACCTTCGCCAGAATACCAAGCTTTTTTGAGGCAACTTGGGCTTTAGATTTAATGTTGAGTTGAGAGTAGGCGTTAAGGTGATACCAAGGAGCTTGAGGTGCTCAGTTATCTGCACGGACACACCCTGGAAAGACGGAAATAATGGAACAGACTTGGTTTAGCGGAGAATGGACACACCTGGGTCTTATATGCATTAAATTTGACCAGATTGGCATTTCCCCAATCGGAGACTGCCTGTAAGGACAGGTTCATACGATAGACCATTGCTTCTTTGAGAGACTGGATATCTGCCGTACTGGTTTGCACACTAATTATTTGAATTGATTGTAGTTATTCCTGGTTGAAGAACAGGAACACAATGATCGAGTGGGAGAATGGCGTTTGGACTATGCTTGGCATGCTCTCCACACAAATTGCTGGGGTGAGTATTTTAAAGAGGTATATAAGTAGGTCGATAAATAATAAAAAAATAATAAAATAATTATTTGTATTATAATAAGATAAATATTGTATATTTTATAGACTCGGGCGTTACTTTTCGGAAATCCATTGTTCAGACTAAGAAAACTAGCTATCTTGCAAATTTCCGTAAACTTTTAAGTGTGCCTTTGCGATGTCACTGAAACGGAAAAAAATAAAAGCGGTGTAAAAAAATGGAAAAAATTCACCATAGGTTTGACAAATAATGAAGACCCCAGCGGCACAGTTATCCACCTTCGTCCACCACACTACACCACACTTTATACCACGACAGCACCAAACACAAAAGCACACAATTTACGCACTCAACGCACGTTACACTTCGCAACTGAAGGATCAGGAGACACGAATACTACTACATTTAACGAGAGCCGCAGCAGTACTGACTCGCGTGCGGTTGCGACGCTCCTTTTATAGGCTGGGCTCGCATGACTAAGCGTGCGCTATATCTATATTAATATTGTTTGAATGGATGTTTGTTACTCAATCACGCAAAAATTGGTACACAGGTAGATGATGACCTGGAATAGCACATAGGCTACTTTTTATCCCGGAAAAAATAGCTGATCCCGCGGGATTCACCATAAACTGTTATAATGCAGCGGGCTGCACGCTGCAGCTAGTTGTTTATTAAAGGCGATTTTGTAAAGTTTCTTTGTTCGTTCAACAATACAATTGAATTTTTTTACACACTGTAGATTGACAATGTTTTGCGATTGTTGCTCCACAGTAATTCAGACCAGAATATCTCTAGAACATCTTAGATAATAACAAGTTGAATTTCAACGAATTTCGAGCATGCTGGTGGTTGTAAAAGGAAAAAAATAACAATAAAAAACTTGAGAGGTGTCATGAGACACCCGGATGGAACGAAGTTCCTTTCGATTAATTAATAGCTACTATAGCTAAAAGTGTCGTGACAACTTCGTAAGAATTTTTTCCATCTAGCCCCCTTTCACAACGCGCGATAAGGAACTTCGTTCCAAAATATATTTTTTTCAAGTTTCATGTGTCTGTAAAAATGTTTGCATTGTTGCTCCGTCGTGATTCAGATAGCAATATCTCAAAGACTTTCTAGGGAATAGCCAGGCTGAATATTAAAAAAAATTGAGCATGCTGTCGCTTGCCTCTGTGGTCTAGTGGTCCAGCGTTGGCGTGAACCACATGAGGTACCGGGTATGATTCCCGGGTCGGGCACTTAAAAAAGGGTTTTTTCAGTTGTCTGATAAACACAAAGTTGCCCGGGATTGGAAAGTGCCCGGTCGGCGATAGGCTTGCCATCTATCATATTTGTGGGACCAAGTATCTTCGGCTAATCGTGGGTGCACTTGTTTAACCTCTGCCTATTCCTTCGGTGATACGGGCGTGAAGATACTTTTTTTTTACTTTTTCTTCTGTCGGTTATAAAAGCAAAAACAACTACAATTTATTTATTTTATAAGAAATAACATATAGGCTATATTTTAATTATATCCCGGAATATCTAATAAGTTATTCCCGCCGAATAAACCAAAAATGTTTAAAATGACCGCTGCATGGTGCAGCTAATATTATGCAAAAGTCACTCTGTCCGTCTGTTACGCAGTCGCGGCTAAACTGTTCAACCGATTGTAATGAAATTCAGCATCAATTTAGTTGAAGATCGGAGATCACACAATTTTTTCAAAAATGAACCCCTAGGACCTTAAAATAGGGGATGAAGTTTTCACGAAAAACTATATGGATGCTAGTGTTTTGTATTCTTGCAAATCCATATTTTTAATATTATAAATGCAAAATTTGGATGTTTGAATGGATAGATGTTCAATCACAACAAAACTACTGAACGGATTTGGATCAAATTTGGCACATAGGTAGATGATGACCTGTAATAGCATATAGACTGAGTAATTTTGTTCCCGAGTAAATGAGTTGTTTCCGTGGGATTCACCAAAATTTTTTATGTAGCGGTGTGCAACCCGCTAATGCAGCATAAAAAAATTTGCAACTAATAAAAAAATGTATACTCGATTATGGCAAGACATAATACATGTTATTATAATAGTATGAATGTAAAAATCTGTCTGTCTGTTACGCTTTCGCTGCTAAATCGCTGAATATATTTTTGATTAAATTTTGTTAGCAGATAGATGAAGACGAAGAGTCAAACATCCAAAGTACGTTCATAAACTGGCGTTTGCAATTCTCTAGGTACCAAATGGGAACCACGGCTTATTCCACCGCTTCGGAATCGAAGCTGTGACCCTGGAAGGTAGAGATGCGGATGACCCAGCGGGCCAACCCCCTCGGGTACATGCTCTAAATTCTGCCAACTTCTACCGCTTGGGCATAGCGCTGGAGAGTATATTGCGCTCGTTGAACAATCTTCTCGAAAGGTTCCATCAGAGCTACTTCTTTTATATGCTGGCTGCGACAAACAGATTTATATCTATTGGTAAGATTTCTTTTAGCTTATATATATATATATATATATATATATATATATATATATATATATATATATATATATATATATATATATATATATATATATATATATAAACAAGCAGATGGGTCTCCTGATGGAAAGAGTCAACCATCGCCTATAGACACCAAAGATGTTAATGGTGCGTTGCTATCTATATTGCTGCTCTTGTTCTTAGCTCTCCAGAATAATAAGCTACTGCATAACTCAATGCCTAATGGCTAATTGCACTAACCTTGTTTAAGTTTAGGACAGTCTTTAGTGACATGCTGTCACATTTTTTCAATTAAGACCAGAAATGACATCATACTTTTCAGGGGCGTACCGAGGGGAGGGAGGGCGGTTGCCCCCCTCTGGAATTTGTTTATCCTCTACTAAATATTTACTGTTGTTGATAAAAATATAGCCTTAAAATGTTACGGTTACCCCCCTCCCCCTCCCCTCCCCTCTGGCCCAGAACCTGGGTACGCCCATAGACTACTATTTAGGATTTCTCTAAGCTAAGATAATGTTGGTGCAATTTGCCGTACGTACTTACCTTACGTTGAGGTTAGACGAATAAGTCTTAATAATATTTTGTGCTTTATTTTTCTCATTATCTATATTAATTAAAGTTTGGACGTTTGTTTATCAGTCACGTAAAAACTGCCGGATTTGAATGAAATCTGGCACACAGGTAGATGATGATCTGGAATAGCACATAGGCTACTTTTTATCCCGGAAATATTAGGTGATCCCGCGGGATTCGCCAAAAACTTAAAATGCAGCGGGCTTCACTCTGCGTCTAGTTCTTTTTACTATTCGGTTAGTTTTTTATATCATAAGATAGCAAACAAGAAGATAAGTCTCCTGATGGAAAGAATCAACCGGTCGCTAACCACTCGACCAACGGGGCTGTCGAATCGTTTCTTTCTTTCTCCTTATCTTAAAGCGAGATCTCTTTGCATCCTCTATCTTATTTATCATGGAAATTTACCCCAAATTATTGTTCAGTTGCAGTCAGGTTATGTTCTATCCGTCCCTTAATTATCTCGTGAACTAATTCATTACTTGCGATATGATTAACAAACAATTATTGTTTATTTTTAAATTTAATATAGCAAGAGAAAGAGAAAAAATAAAATATTCTAAACTTTTTATCGTCGGCACTTGGTGAAACTCCGTTTTAACACAATATTTGCTAGCTGATAACACTTGTACTGTTTCACAATAACATAATTATATTTAATTTCCAACCGGTTTCGCTTACACAAGTATCCTCATAATTAAAATTATTGTAAAGTAGTGGTTGCCAGCGATTTCGTCCGCGCGGACTTCGTTTACTCCGCACAGCCTCACCCCCGTAGGTGATAGCGTGATAATATGTAGCCTTTATGTTGACCCGACCTATTAGTAATATACATGCAAAATTTGAAGTAAATCCATGCAGTACTTTTTGAGTTTACCCCGGACATACATACAGACAAACAGACGAACAGACATACAGACAAACAGACAACAATTCTAAAAACTATATTTTTGGCTTTGATATCGATTGTAGATCACGCCCCAAGTATTCTTTCAAAAAAATATTCAATGTACAGTTTTGACTTTCCTACGATTTTATTATAAGTATACCCTGAGGATGCTTATGTAAGCGAAACCGGTCGGAAATTAAATATAATTATCTTATTGTGAAATATAATTATCTTGCTAGCTGATAACGCTTGTACTACAAGCGTTATCAGCTAGCAAATATTGTGTTAAAAAAATAAAAATGAAAATAAATGAAAAAATGTGCAATTGTAAGATTCTTTAGTTGTGGATATAAATGTATGTAAAAATAGTTATAGAGGAGTGGAGTCTCCTGACACAAGCTCGTATGTGCTTAAAAGGGGATTTCAACAACACACAACTGTTTGTAATTTTTTTAGTTCAATAAAGATTATTATTATTATTAAGATAACCATCGCCTATAGACACCAAAGATTTTAATAGTGCTTTGTCGTCCTTCAACATGCACTCTTTTATTAGACAACTTGTATGTTAAAGAACTAATAGTCAATCTAGGCAGCGATATGAATTCTGGTGGTATTATAATAATATAATAATAAATATTTTATTTCAACCAACAGAGATCACACATTATTATTATGTTGTTAGTACACATTTATTATAATAATAATAATAATATTTATTATAATAATAATATTTATTTGCCTAAAATGTGTATACAATAATAGGTGTTAAAAAGTAAAACGTTACACATTTAGTCAAAGTATTGACTTGCAAATTTTAACCAAAACATTATGGTAGTTATATATAATCGTAACAAATTATATTCAATAAGTCAAGGGGATAATATTGTTATTTAAAATTAATTTAAGATTAAGATTAAACAATTTTATAAAATATTCTGCTTAGTAGCTCCATTTAAAATACATTACTTCTTAACCCTTAATTAAAATTGTTCAATATTTGATTATGAATAGGTGACAAACTTATTAAATACTCAAACTTAATTACATATAATTTAAACCTATTTGTTAGTAGAACTAAACAGTATATCTTAAAACTAGGACAGGATCGATTTGCCAGTATGTGAATCATGCTACTGTGATTCAAATACTGGCAATCGGACCTATCAACAAATACCCTCAGGATGCTATTGGGAGTGGATCGAATCCTACACACAAGGTTGTACACCGCCATTGTGCCGTCGCGCTGCCGTATTGTGTGTCTATTATTAAGATAAACGTAATATGAATTGTAAATTAAAATTTCCCACATTGTTGGGCAAAATTGATAAGGCTGACAACACCTGGGAGCGATATTTAAGCTTACCCTTTTAAAATCAATATTTAAGTTTGTTTATATTCCACAACAGTCAATAATAATCAGTTAAGTATATTACATCCTGAAGATGCTTTAAAAAGTGAAACCGGTCGAGTAATATAATTAAAATTGTGTAAAGTGAAATTGATGTACAAGTGGAATAGTAAAAGTGTCTAGTAATAATATGAAGCTTTCGATATTGGTGATCCCAAAAATAAGCGATATTCGGAACAGGTTGGTAAAATGCTATGATGGGGACCAACCACGAATGTCATCAGCCTATAAATTGGTGAAACATGGTGAACTTAAGTCTCTATTGACATTGGGTCCAAAATAGATATTTTACTACCAGATGTAATGATATTTGTTTTAACAACTACATATTTTTAGGTCAGTATATGCCATCTCTTTGTCTTTTATGTGGAGCAATGCTTATCCGTGCATTAGCTTTATGGGTTTCTCTACAAAAAGATGAAAGCATAGACAAAGAGGACCAAAAGGAGATAGAAGATACTAATAGTAACGAAACAGAAAAGGATAAATGCCAGAAAGAGAACAAAGATACTATTAACCCACTTGCAACAGGTGATAGGGAAGAGACGGAAAATAGAATTGAAAAAGATACACGTGAAGAAATAGGTGATAGAAAAGTGAAGGAAGATGCGTGTGAAAAAGATAAATGTGAGAGTGAGAAGGAGGATGGTGAAAGAGATAGAGATATAAGTTTAGTGAATGTTGGGGCGAATTATTTAATTGTGCATTTGCTGGGTTATATTGTGATGAATTCTCCGATGCTTCTTACGCAAATTGGTAAGTATTTAGTCATATACTAATATAATTATGTATTTTTTACTTATTTTCTATAAACTGCCTTGTGGTTTAGTAGTCTGCTATTCAGTTTAGATCATAAGGTGTTGACTTTGATAACCGGGTCAGGAAAAAAGGTGTTGACTTCGATAACCAGGTCAGGAAAAAATGTGTTTTATTAATACATGCTGTCACATTCTTTTCATTTAAGACAAGAAATGACAGCATACTGTTAAGAATTTCCCTAAGCTAAGAAAATGTTGGCCCAATTGGCCATAAGTACCTACCTCACATAGAGATTAGACGAATAAGTCTTATTAATATTTGGTGCTTAATTTTTCTCATTATTTTTCTTACTATTGGGTTAGTTTTTTATATCATAAGATAGCAAACCAGTATAGCTGTCCTGATGGAAAGAGACAACCATCGCTTATAGAAACCAAAGATGTTAATGGTGCGTTGCTATTGTGAGGATGCGCTGATCGTCATGTGGGTTTCTCTGCTTGCAGCGAGTTTGAAGTGACTCCTGGTACAGGTGCTCGAGATTACTTTTAGAGGAATATTAAAAGTAATACAATTGATTCTTCAATATTTACGTTTATTTCGGACTCATGTCCGAACCAAATCATATTATATGTAGTAAAATTGTTTTTTATGACATTCCTAAAACAATTCTACGATTCAAAAAATTATATTTAAAAGTTTAAAAGTGGCCAACATGTAATACCATAGATGTATTAAACTATATTAAACTATCATGGGTCGTGTAACCGAAAAGCAGTTTGGCATTTAAATTACTTTTACATGCACAGTATAATTTTGGGCAGAGTAACGCCCTCTAGAAGCAATAGAATTACAATGAACTGAAAACATGTTATTCCCGTCTATTTATACCATTCTTCTTTATATATTTTGTCCATTGTTGTTATGACGTCATTATCTCACAATAACAGGTGCATAACACAGGTGCGCCGCACACCTTTCCAGTGACATACTTGTTGTGAAGCACGGTTGCTAACAGTCGTTATCATTATCATCGGAACACGACAGGTACCAGCTGTTACTGGCATGAATAGGTAAGGCGGTGGTACCAGACCCCGGCGAGACAATGTGAAAATGACACGTACATCCAATTGTTCATCGCTTTCGAATAGCCTGGCAAAACGGGTATGTACGTATCCTGTGTATAACCGGGTGAGACTATTTTTTTTATATCATAAGATAGCAAACAAGCAGATGGGTCTCCTAATGGAAAGAGTCAACCATCGCCTATAGACACCAAAGGTGTTAATGGTGCGTTGCTATCTAGTGGCGAGATCTAATGCCACATGCATAAGTTTACCGGCTACCTTACCCTCCAAATCGGAACCCGACAGCGACAAGCACTGACGCTATTTCAGATTAGGCAAGGTGGTGGTACCAGACCCGGGCGAGACAATCCAGAACGCTACCACCTAGTAGCCCCGATGGTAGTGACTCGCATAGCCAATCGGTCGCCTCTTACGACCTGCCTGGCAGAATAGTAGATGGTCTTCTTGGACCAATACGGGATAATCTGTACACAGGGGTACTTTTAAAGGTTCAGCTAAATTTTCAGACTGTTCAGAATTGATATATTTGATTTATGTAATAAATAAAAACAATTAAAAAAATATTTGTCTTCTTTACATAGTTTTTTTTTTATGTCATAAGATAGCAAACAAGGAGATGGGTCTCCTGATGGAAAGAGTCAACCATCGCCTATAGACACCAAAAATGTTAATGGTGCGTTGCTATCTTGTGGCGAGGTCTAATGCCACATACATAACAACAAAGTCGCTTTCCGCTATTTAATAAATTCAGACATTACTTTGTGGATATCCATAATTTAAAGGAGAAGTTATGGTAATTAATTTGCAAAATTTCCGCGAAATGTTATATTTTTTTCACGGGACAAATTACACTTACTGATCTAACTCCAAAGTAAGCAAATTACTTGCTTGTGTTATGGGTGTTAGTCAACAATACTAATACATAGAAATACATATATAAATACCAAAATATATTTGATACACACCCAAACCCGGAAATACAAACATTTATGCTCATCACACAAATGCTTGTTCCCGTCGGGGATCGAACTCGAGACCCGTCGATTGCGTAGTCAGGGTCGCTAACCACTCGACTAACGGGGCGGTATATATGGAACTGCTGTGATGCAACAGAAATGTAAGTTAGTGTAAGGAATAGGGCAAACTTGTCCAAAGTCTGAAAATATAGAAGACCATAGCGGCAGAATAGTTCACCCACTTCCACGACACTTTTTCCCGCGTCAGAAGCAAAGCCACAAGTTACGTACTCAACGCACGTTTCACTTCGCAACCGAAGCATCTTCAGGAAAGTCGAATAGAACTTCACTCTATGAAGGGTGAAGCATTAATTAATGCTCCATTTGCACATGCAGCAGTTCCATATAACATTTCGCGGAAAATTTGCAAATTAATTACCATAACTTCTCCATTTCCGTTGTCTGTCCGTGCTCCCTATGTATGCTTAGATCTTTAAAGCTACGTAATGAATTTTTTCGCCTAGTATTACACTAATGATAAAAAAAATTACACCCGTATTTTTTCACCTAGTATTACACTAATAAAAAAAAATTTACACCCCGCACACACCGCCCGGCGGCCGATTCACACGACTCGGTGCATCCAATTCATGAATTTATTGGGATATTTTTAAACGAATATTTTAATTTTATCTTGCAATAATTTTACAATAATAACGCAATTTCAATTCAATATTTAGTTTTTAATTTTAAAATTTGGCCAGACCTGTAAAAGTATCCCTGTATATATAAAATATGTCTTTGTTCTCAGGTGCCAAATATTTCGACCAACCATCAGAAATATCAGTGTACTATGGCCTAATATCCATATCTGTATTCCTAACCGTGGTATCCCCCCTACTCCTGCGCCTACTGGGCTCCCCCCTAACGTTTAAAGAGTTAACTCTTGTTAATATCCTACTGTTAGTAGAGCTGGCCACTGCTTGCTTGTCTATTGGGATGCATAATTACCCGTTAGGGTTATCTTTAGCGGTTTTGTATACTCCTTTGGCGTTGATGGTTGGAGTTGTACAGCCTCATCAGAGACGGTGAGTTTTTATATATTGTTCATAATATTGTACATGGAGATAACCAACTCCTATAGACCTCAAAGATGTTATATTATATTTTTTTATAATATTTTTTCCTAATTTTATTTTTCCTTGTGATTATTTTTCTTAAATTATATTTATTTTGACAATTTAAAAAAAATATATATAATTTGTATGGTAGAAATTGATTTCAAATTTGATTTTCCTTATGATTTTTTATGTATTTTTTTTGACAATTTTTTATAATTTTCCTTTAATGTTTATAATATTTTTTATTGGTAAATCAATTGCAGTAAAATTCTGTTTTTTGTGTACAATGACGATTTTTCAGAACAACTTTTCAATTTTTTATAATGACATACGATTTTGTGATATTGTGAGGACTACACTATTGTATAGGGCAACCTGTAAAAATAGTTGTAAATGTGAATAAATAAATAAATAAATGTTAAGGGTTAAGCTACATCTGCTAGTAAAAACTGCCATTTGATTTGCTAGAGTGAGATAGCTAGTAGGAATGTCTTGGCATCGAGTATTCTTTTTTTTATATCATAAGATAGCAAACAAGCAGATGAGTCTCCTGATGGAAAGAGTCAACCATCGCCTATAGACACCAAAGAT
Source organism: Apodemia mormo (assembly GCA_036924255.1). Taxonomy (NCBI): domain Eukaryota; kingdom Metazoa; phylum Arthropoda; class Insecta; order Lepidoptera; family Riodinidae; genus Apodemia; species Apodemia mormo. Next base: position 2,283,134 of record JAUPFN010000025.1, read on the forward strand.
GTTAATGGTGCGTTGCTATTTTATGGCGAGGTTTAATGCCACATGCATAAGTTTACGGACTATCTTACCCTACAAACAGGAATACGACAGTGACAAGCACTGATCTTATTGCGGCAGGAATAGGTAAGGCGGTGGTACCAGACCCGGGCGAGACAATGCAGAATTCTACCACCTAGTAGCCACGATGTTTGTAACTCTTGTAGCCAATCGGTCGCCTTTTACGACCTGCCTGACAGAAAGGCAGTTGGCTTGTTCTTCAAAGGAGTCCGGGACCAACACAGGTAAGAAATCTGTTGCGCGCTGTTGCATTTTAGCTATCTTTCTCGAAAGGCGATTATGTGTTGACAGATATAGCCCTACCCTAATGGTTATCATCCATGTGACAACGATTTAACACCACATAACTTCAAATAAGCTTATCTTGCCGTAACCTCATCATATAAACAGGTTGACTGAAAAAAGACTGCATATTAAAGGACACAATAGTTAATGGTCATAATGTAATCAATAAATCTATATATCTATAAACATATAATAAAATCGTAGGAAAGTCAAAACTGTACATTGAATATTTTTTTAAAAGAATACTTGGGGCGTGATCTACAATCGATATCGAAGTCAAAAATTTATTTTTTAGAATTGTTGTCTGTTTGTCTGTATGTATGTCCGGGGTAAACTCAAAAAGTACTGCATGGATTTACTTCAAATTTTGCATGAATATTACTAACAAGTTGGGTCAACATATAGGCTACATACTATCACGCTATCACCTACGGGGGAGGAGCAGTGCGGAGTAAACGAAGTCCGCGCGAACGAAGTCGCTGGCTGTTGCTAGAATATAATAAAACGAAATTATTGGTTTATTGCATAATAAAACTCAACGAAATTTATTTAGTAATATTCTAAAAATATGGTTACCGCGTGGGTGACGCGTGCCGTGGCGGGGATCGCTGTTTGTATATTCTTTACAGTTTACTAAGTTTTCCCAAGCACAGGGTTAGTGCTAAAACATACATATACTTAACTTTGTTCTAATTATCCAATAATTACGCTAACTAACGGACACGTGTGCATAGATATCGAAAACTATTGTTTACAAACAGCGATTTTCGCCGCAGCACGCGTCGCCCACGCGGTAACCATATTAGAATACTAGCTGTTGCCTGCGATTTGGACCGCGCGGACTTCGTTTACTCCGCACAGCCCCTCCCCCGTAGGTGATAGCGTGTTAATATGTAGCCTATATGTTGACCCGACCTGTTAGTAATATTCATGCAAAATTTGAAGTAAATCCATGCAGTACTTTTTGAGTTTACCCCGGACATACATACAGACAAACAGATAAACAGACAAAAATTCTAAAAACTATATTTTTGGCTTCGATATCGATTGTAGATCACGGACCAAGTATTCTTTTAAAAAAATATTCAATGTATGGACATTGATATAAAAAACCCTATATGCACAGTCCCGAACAAAACTGACACTCAAGTGTCCCTAATTTCATTTAAGTAGTTATAGATATGGCAAAAACGTATGCCTTTGCATATCCAACCTTAAGTGCAAGGCTTATAGTTGTTTTTACAATACAATGTACGAAAATAAATAAAATTGACAGTGACGCGGCCGACGCGATTCTATTTGAAATGAGCGTACAATTTAAAATTGTGCGCTCATTTTTGGAGGATGTTTTTGTGACATTGATTGTGTATCTTGGGTTTTTTATATCAATGTGTATAGAGTATAGATTACCGTAAAACTTACTGTTATTTTTACAGGATCACTTTGCTCTTGAAGAAGGTTGTGTGTATAATATTACACCCGCTAGTGGTCGTAATCTTGGGTTTGACGCTGTATTCGCGGGTTCTGTTCCCGGAGCTTGGTATCCTGGGTATGATTGGTCGAGGGGGAGATGCTGCTATGCAAGCGATTATGTTCTCTATTGTTGACTCTATGGTAAGCATTACATGAAATTATATTTTCTATTATTTGTAAGTACCGAGATCTGCTCGGTGTTTGTGCCTCGAAATACATTTATTTATTTATTTAACTTTATTGTACACATTAAATAAATTTGCACAAAAGGCGGATATAATGCCTATTGGCATTCTCCTCCAGTCCACCTTTGGGCAAACAGAAAGTATGTAAATGGTGCCTCAGAAAATATATGTCATATAAGAACATAGATCTTTTTTTTTATATTATAAGATAGCTAACAAGCAGATGGGTCTCCTGATGGAAAGAGTCAACCATCGCCTATAGACACCAAAGATGTTAATGGTGCGTTGCTATCTTGTGGCGAGGTCTAATGCCACATGCATAAGTTTACCGGCTACCTTACCCTCCAAACCGGAACACGACAGCGACAAGCACTGACGCTATTGCGGCAGGAATAGGTAAGGCGGTGCACAGTGTATCGCGTGGAACATGCTAGGTGGACAATATTATTTTATGTTATATAACGATGCTCTTACTTATTTCAAATATGGGTAGTCATGTTTTTGTAATAAAAAACGAAAAAAATTATGATAGCAAAAAAATATTTTCAAAAATAATATATGAGCAACAATTAACTTAGCGAGTACTATGAATGCTGTAAATTGCATGCAGTTCAGATCGAATAAGTATCAAGAGGTATGTACAATATAAATCTAAATACATAAAATTACAAATAGTAACAAAACAATCATAGGTTTATTTACAATAAAAGAAAATATATGCATGAAAACTAAAACTAAGCAGCAAAGATAATATTTCATAACGTAACCTAATAATCATCATCAGAGTCTTCTGATGAATCGTTTACTGTGTAATCGTCATCATTTTGTGGAACTGTGCGATAATATGATGACGTTTCCAGTCTTGATTCTACTATACTAGGGCTTAAAATTAACTTTAAAACCTCTGAACATATTTTTTCCGGCTTTTTTGGGGAATCTCTCGAAGGCTATTGATCAAGGGATCAGATGTTATAACCAACATTGACAGCAAGTCTCTGTTCGTGGCAACACGCGAGCACTTGCGGGTGTTGTACTCCCTAAATCTGCGGCAATCTTTATTACGTGCTTCCTGAGCCTCTTCGGAAAGCTGCCCAATTGGAAGCAATGCAGCTTTGATGACCTCTGTACTATGAATTAATATTTTATGTACAGTAGCAGGCATACAGTACCACGAATAGAGACTTAGATAATGTCTTCTGGTTTCAAGACAAAATTTATTAAATTCAACTAAGTTTATCTCGAATCCAGAAGACAAAGTCCTCAATATTACATCGAACTGTTTGATGATTTCAACATCCAATCCCGTGATCTGAGCACTCATCTCAGCATTCTTAAAAAACCGACGAGCCGTGTTTCCATCGTTTGAAGAACCAAATCCTGGCTTTGGTTTATCTACAATAAGTCCCATCTCGTTCTTAAATTTTAACTTAATTTCGTCGGAACGAACCTTGATATCTGCTTTGTCTTCGTTGCTTCTAGCCTGCCATTTCTTAATATTCAACTTGTAGCTGATATGTAAAAGGCATTCGAAGCAACGAATCCAAGCATGAAGTGTAGATAAACCAAAGCCAAAATGATCTTGGTTGCTGTTGAAGTTCGCGGGTTCATCATTCATCGTCTTGGGGGTGGCGCCACAGATGAAACACTTTTGAGTTGAACGAGTTTCCGTTAAAGCGTTGCATACCTTTCCGTCTGTCATTGTCAGCAAAAGTTCGTGTTTCACAGAGATTTGAGAATCACCAAAGTCGATACGTGTTGGAAGAAGAGCGTTAACTTCTTCCAACAATCTATTTGTCTCCGTTAACGTGAAGTCATTCGTTTCTTTAGCAAATATTAATTTGATTGGGCGACAATACAATGTTGATGAAGACCGAGGATTTTGCCAAACAATTTTGGCCCCATCATATAATCTAAGGGGAACTAAAGAAAATACGAAAAGAAATTCGTCCGTATCTTCAGTGTTCTCAAATCTCTGTTTGTATGTGCTGTGCCCAGAACTTCCATCACATCCCCATTTACTTACAAGTGTAAAAGACGAACTTGTTGCGAGGACACTGCTGATAACTTCATGCTGTGCTAATACTAAACGTTCCACTGTTTTGTTTAATAATGCTTGCAAATTTATTTCAGCACGTGTTTCTGTTACAGCAATGTGCTCCTGTGCAGGATAACAGGCCTGTTTAGATTTTGTCAAACTATAATATGATGGAAACACATTATGTCCTGCCTTCATAGACCACTTTCTTGTTTGTTTGTACGCATGTGTTGTTGACTTAGAATCTATATAGTAAGCTAACGCTTCGTCACTACTTAACTGCCTAGGATTAACATTACTGGTATCCTTAGACTTAACATTAATAACTGAGCTTTCACTAATGTCTCTAATTACGCTGGCAATTTTCCGTTGTCCTGCTGAACGCGCAGCAATTTCGGCAGCTGTCACCAATTCACTGACACTTCGCGATTCTACGAGATCCACGACTCGACGTTTTTTGGTTTTAAACGACGATTCTTCGAATTCTTTGCGAGGCCTTCCTGCTGAAATCACAGCCTCACTCGAAGTTGATGGTTGTGGCTCAAAAGAACTCACAGTAAACTGTATATCTTCTTCATCCAGCCAGGTCTTATTTTTAATTAAAAAACGCTCCTTCGATTTTCCTGAAGCCAACCATTTGACACCAATTTTATTGGAAAAGTTGGATATCTTCAACTTTATTTCTTTTTGGCTACATTCAGTAATGTTACCAAAGTGAAATTTTGAAGAAAGGTACTCATATATACCCGAGTTCTTTTCATTTTTTGTGGGTTTCAACCACTCTTCAAAAAATTCTACCCTAGAAATAGAGTATAAGCGTTCTGAAAAAAAAAAGAAAAGAATATGTTGTACTGAAGTGTGCTAAACAATTTGTGTATTTTTATGAAGAATAAAGTATTTCCTATGATATATCAAAGAACTAGCCCGGATAAAGGTGAATGTCTGCAAAATTAACTCTTTAAAACTATTCTTTCATAAAAAAAATACGTTAAAATATATAAGCTATGTTAAAATTATACCTAAAATTCATTTGAACAGATTCAGATTTTAAAAAAGGTTTTTTAAATAATAGGACTTACCCTCCGTGTTGATATCCATCACAAACACTCAAAATATTAACTATAAGCCACTATGGATGTGTACGAAAGTGTCACTAAACTGCAACTGATTGACTGTAACGATTTCATTAAACTCAATACCTGACTTCTAACCACTATTCCTTATCAGTTAAGCATTTGACAAACAACCGATTCTTGGAATCTGGAGATTAGGGGTGTTGTTTACGTTTTGCAATTAAGATTTCCTGGAAATGATAACATGAATTTTGTCCACCTAGCATGTTCTAGGCGAAATACTGTGCGGTGGTACCAGACCCGGGCGAGACAATGCAGAACTCTACCACCTAGTTGCCACGATGGTAGTGACTCGATAGCCAATCGGTCGCCTTTTACGACCTGCCTGGCAGAACAGCAGTTGGCCTATTCTTCAAAGGAGGCCAGGACCAACACGGCGGAATAAATTAAATATATACTACTTATAATGTATACATATCTTAAATATATACATATCTCCACGTCAGATTTCTTCAGGCAGAGGGCAGGGCAAAAATGAAATATGGTCACATTTTTAATAATAATAATAATAAAATAGTGCGAATAAATAGTAATCAACGTCTATTCACATTCACTACGCTGATTACTCAATCAACGTAGCAAAAAATGAATCAATGGCTGTCTATAAATATAAATATGAAACTTGTTATTATAAAAATAACTTTTGTAATATGAAATCATCCTTGTACGTTTATAATAAGTACATTAAAAAAAAGTATCTTCACGCCCATATCCCCGAAGGGGTAGGCAGAGGTACAACAAGTGCACCCACGATTAGCCGAAGATACTTGGTCCCACAATGTGATAGGTGGCAAGCCTATCGCCAACCGGGCACTTTCCAATCCCGGGCAACTGAGTTTCTCAGAAAACTGAAATAACACTTTTTTTTTAAAGTGCCCGACCCGGGAATCGAACCCGGGACCTCATGTGGTCAACTCCAAAGCTGGACCACTAGGCGATAAGTACATTAAATAGAGAAAAAAGACCAGCCCGCTGAGTTTCTTCCGCCGGATCTTCTCAGTATGTGGCCGCGTTCCGGTCCGGTAGTAATTCTAAAAAATCGATACAATGTTTTAATGTATTTTTTTTTAAATATTTAATTACAGATCTACGGCAACTGGCTGTTCAATGTCGTCTCGTGTGTGATCCTGCCGACTTGGATTATATTTTGGCAGATACTTTCCAACAAGGTGGACTGATCAGTATTACTGTTGTATATATACTCTAGTGTATGGGATTAAGTTATTTGTTACCATTCCAAAGACATTAAAGGATTTTTTATATATTCAGTTTTTACTCTTACGCATAATTAAGGCTGTAAGGATTAACACCGTTGTCACTAAAACCATAGGTATTTGACTTAATTATAAATATATTTATGTGAATTTAAAAATAAAAAACCGTTATTTTCTTTCAAAAATATAAGAAAGTTTCTGTCTGATACAGTCCGTGAATTCATGGATACTCTGCGCAAAGGGCGATGACCTGCCGCACTGGCCGTCCGTTTTAACTACCTTACACAATATTCCAATAAAAATACAATACACATAAACAGTGATGCTGGTTTTCACGTCCCTGAATAATTTTGAGGAAAAATGGAGACTACGTTAAAAAAAATTGAATTTACATTCTATAAGTGAAACCAAACCACTGGTTTCAAGGATAACGGTGTTTACATTAGCAGCCTGTGTATGTCGCCTCTGTGGTCTAGGTGTTCGGTGTCGGTGATGACCACATAAGTCGGCAATCCAAAAATGTGTTATTTTAGTTTTATGATAAAACCAACGTTGCCCGGGATTGAATAAGTGTCCGGTTGGAGATAGGCTTGCCAGCTATCACATTGTGGGATTAAGTATCTTCGGCTAATCCTGGATGCACTGGTTTTATTTCAGAGGTAGGCCGTTTTTGGGGACACGGGCGTAAAGATACTACTTTAAATTAGTTCGCCGTGTTGGTCTCGGCCTCCTTTGAAGAATAGGCCAACTGCCGTTCTGCCAGGCAGGTCGTAAAAGGCGGCCGATTAGCTATGCAAGTCACTACCATCGTAGCTACTAGGTGGTAGATTTCTGCATTATCTCGCCCGGGTCTGGTACCACCGCCTTACCTATTCCTGCCGCAATAGCATCAGTGCTTGTCACTGTCATGTCCCGGTTTGGAGGGTAAGGTAGCCGTTAAACTTATGCGTGTCGCAATAGATCTCGCCACAAGATAGCAACAACGCATCATTAACATCTTTGCTACCTTATGATATATAAAAATAGGTAATTATTTTGCAAGTTGATTGGTAAAATATTGTATATAGCAATGCATTATTAACAAGTTTGTTGTCTGAATGCAATGGTTGACTCTTCTATAAGGAGTATCGTCGGCTTGTCCTTAGCTCTCAAATGAAAAAAACCCTTGCAGTTTATTTTAAGAAAAGCAATATATTGTATGCCTCGGCTGAAATGGCAATGGCCTGTCTCGTATCATTGAATTCCTCGCCAGCGGCTCGGTCTTCAAACTCATTTTCGACCTGCAATAGCCTATTTCGCGGCATTCGAAATAGTGTCCTATTATTGAATAAATTATTCTATTAATGAATAAATTGTCAAAAGTAATTGGAACGCATGTAAAGTATGGGATATTGTAGTTTATGTAAGGTCATTCTACTCACTATGTTTTTCGGCATTAAAATGAATAAAAAGTCAATTAAAACTATATTTATTTGATAAGAAAAATAATTTCACCTAAAATTTGTCTATACAATAAAATACATGTAAAATATTTCCGTATACCATATTTTACTTTAATATATTCCTTATAATCTTATGTAACTGCTTCATAATCGAGGCACTTTTTAAACAATTTATACATACATTAAAATTTGCCCGCTACGCTGGACGTAATTTCATTGGATGATTGACTAAAAAAACTTTTTTGTCTCAGGCCGTAAAAATTTTTACGCACCGAATGGAGGCCGTAAAATGGTTTATGTAAAGCCTGAGTTACGAAAGAAAATATACATATCCCCTCAAGTCTCAGACCGGAAAAATATGACCGCTCTTTTTTTATAACTTTCGGTCGGCCGCAACTCCGTAAAATGTGACCACACCCATTTCGAGTTTATACTCTATTTTACATAATAATAGTGATTAATTTAGTTTGAACTTGGATATATTCTGTGAAATTAGACAGCTATATTGACATTTACTGCTGGCTTGTTAAAATTTTTAGCATTTTGTGGTAACAATTTTGGCATGTCCTTTTAACCGTCAAAGGTCAAACGCCAGTGATTGATTCCGCGCGTGCGGCCTTGGGTTTCGAGGGGATATACATCCTTTAATTTTGTTACATTTAAACAATCTGAAATTTAATGTAAAATTTGTATTTGCGGCCTGAAGACAAAAATATAGTATATGCTACGTTATGTATCATTCACGCTCGTGCGACTTCGATGGCCTCGCTACTCCCGGCTTTAAAAGAGCACTCGTGTCATTTGCTTACACATGGGTTTTAAATTAACAAGATAAATATGCTCCTTGATAATTATTGCGATAATTATCAGATAATCATTCGATATTTATCATACTGGTTTAAGCCAAGCAATTTTCTCTGGCATTACATATCTACATTTACGTTAGAAATAATAGTTTTATTAAATCTCAAAAACCGGTGAATCGTGGTGATCCGGAAAGTCTAGACGTTCGGTTTACTTTGCCTACCCCGCTAGGAAACCGGACGTGATGATACTCTACTCTTAAAATACAATTTCTCTTCAATCTTTCTCTCACTATACAAGACAGTAGTGACCGACCGAGATTAGATTTTCAGCCGGGACTGAAACCGAACCTTTGGTGTGAATGAATAAGGGAACAACAAGAACAACATCCTAAACAAAATGATTCGTTTTATCTTAGGTTTCGGCTAGGCTGAAAGATTTGGCTGATTTTTGACTGAAACCGAAACGCAGGCCGAAACCTATTTTTGGCCGAAATTTGGTTGAAATCTAAACTTCGGTCGGCCACTAATAGTTTGACTTGCAGATTATACACGGAACATATAGAATTTGCTTAATATATACATACATATTCGTTATATACTCTTTACAACACTAATTTAATTTCATATATACGTGTGATATCGAATCACAAAGTGTAAATTTTCAAAATTTGAGCATTTATACCTACTTAACTAAAGAGAAGCTATAAAGAAGACTTTCAAGCTTCTATATCTGGAATCCTTAATCAGATTTTCCAAACGGAATTCCAAACGGATTGACCAAACGGAAAGTATACACTTGTAAACAACAAATGCTTTCCGCAAAACAAATTATATATGACGGAGTTATGCCCGAATATACATTAAAATTATATATAAATATCCAAATTTAGAACTCCTTCCCTTCAGGAAGTTAGTCAATGTAATGACTATAGTTATGAAATAGATACATTTGACTAAGATATTTAAATATTTTTTTTATATATGAAGTAGGATAAATCAAATCACAAACACTTAAAAGAAAAAATACATTATTTATGAGATTGCTATTACTACATAAACTAACAAGGAATGTAGCAAAACCTTTTTAAAATCTAATATATAATTTAATATCTAAAATATTTATCTCGGTAATGTACAAAAGGTAAAAATTAACGGATGGACTTTAACTGGTTTTTGCAATTACTATGAAAGTGAAAGACAATATTGGGAATTTGCTTATAAAAAGCATACGCTACCACCACTAATAATTCTAGTATTTGCCATCTCCCATGACATCTAATTATAAGCATAATAATTGCTATATCGCCAAAGTCCAACTACTCTGATGCTCATTAAACCTCATGCCTTAAAATCGATAGGATCACGATCAGGTGAATTTGCCGTTGGCCTGGAAAATGCTTGAAAGTTCCAAGTATTTAAAGTTTATCACAGTAATTTTATAACCTAATTCGACCCTCTACCAAATCATCATGCAATTGCTGTGTAAATGGTACGTATAATCCAGATTTCTGGTCTAAAAAGTATACAGTATCTTTGTATAAATGTATATTAAATCCTTGCTCCATAAGTTCCTTCTTTATCAGCTTGAAAGTAGAGGTTAATGGTGGTTCTGGCAGGATTCTTACGAAGAGTGGTCTGGCGTATGCTGGAAGGGAGGTTTGGAGACTTTTCGCAAGTGCTGTAAGATCTAATTTGCCTTCTGGGTCTGATATTGCTACCATTCCTGCTTTTCCTTCAACGTTGGGTATCTGAGGAAATTATTAAGTGGTCAACTTTTTATCAGTAAAAAGTACATTGAGTTTTTGCTCATTCAATTGGACAATTTTTATTTCTTAACTATATATTGAGTTAACGAATCCCAATTTTTTTTTGGTCTCGGAACCCTAATTAACGGCCTTTTTTTGGCGGAACTCCATTTTGATAATTAAAGAATTTACCTTTTAGTTTGAATATTTTTCATGTGAGATTTGAAAAGAAGCAACAAATTGTAAATGAAAAATAATATTGTAAGCATTACAAAATATTTATTATACATAAGAGTTTAAACGAAGTCGTAATTAAACGTAGTTATGAGTCGTTTTTAATAATGTTTTATTAACTGTGGGACTGAACGCGGAGCCCCTGTTGTAACCCTTCTACAGAGCAATAGGATTCCGCGGAGCACATCTCGTGAATCATTGCATTAGAGGATTTAAAATTTATGAAGATTAATACGTGAAGCGAAAAAATTTTGTATCTCTGGAAAGAAAGTAGCATGCATTAAAGAATCTTAGATTTGGAATACTTTATAATTACATATATAGAAAAGAATTTCAGAAAGCTAGTTTGTCTAAGAAAAAGCAAAATTATTATTGAAATTAACCTATATATCCATTATGTCGGGTCAACAATTTGATAGCTACTAATCAATCGGAATTGCTGTCATAGACTGAGAAGATTCGGTGTGGAAAAAATATATATGAGAAATATATTATGATTAATATCGTTATAATTTCAAATGCTACGTGATTAGTGATAACTGTTAAATAATAATATGCTACTTACAGTAACACCGAAGACTATCGTATCCTTGAGTCCAACCAAGTTGCTAATGACTCCTTCGACTTCTGCTGTTGAGACGTTTTCGCCTCGCCACCTAAAATTAAATACATAGGAAAATTCAAAAGTGGACGCCTCAAAAAATATTTTTCGTAATTATCTTTATATGAGGGATTTAAATTCAGTTTAAATTAAATATGTATATTAAATCTATAAAAGAGAAAATTAAATATCATGTATATTAAATAAGTAACTAAATATATAAAAGTGAAATCTATACATATAATAAAATCGTAGGAATGTCAAAACTGTACATTGAATATATTTTTAAAAGAATACTTGGGGCGTGATCTACAATCGATATCAAAGCCAAAAATATAGTTTTTAGAATTTTTGTCTGTATGTCTGTTTGTCTGTATGTATGTCCGGGGTAAACTCAAAAAGTACTGCATGGATTTATTTCAAATTTTGCATGAATATTACTAACAGGTCGGGTCAACATATAGGCTACATATTATCACGCTATCACCTATGGGGGAGGAGCAGTGCGGAGTAAAAGAATTCCGCGCGGGCGAAGTCGTGGGCAACAGCTAGTCTTATGATATATATAAAAAAACAAGCTCCAAATACGTAAATGTTTGACAAATAACAAAACGTAGAAACTAGCTATACAGTAATAGTAGCGATCTGGAAATTTATGGACTTTATATTTTGATATATAATTTATATATTTTTCATGTATTTTTCATATATTTAAAATATATAATTTTTATATTTTAAAATATATTTTTTATATATTTTTTTTTCATGGGGGTTGTGTGGTTCTGATAAGAGTGAATTTAGATAGTAAACAGATGGTTTATTACAAATGTATTGTTGTAGAAGGATTGATGAATAGATTTTGAAGTATATAGCTTTTTAAAATTAGAATTAAAATTTTGAACAAATATATTTTGTATGCTAAGAGATAAAAATATAATAATAAACATTAAAAAAGAAATCTGGTTCTTTGAATTAAAAAAATCCATAAGTATAATTTAGATGAAAAATATAAAATATTTGTAACGTGATTGGTCAAATATATCATAAGCATGAAAATATATATAATTCTATACTAACAGTTAGTTGCGCGCTTGCGATTAATAATTGCAATTAATAAAATAAAAAACCCAAAAGACTGCATATCTTTATATATTGTGTACATTGATTCCACTATTGTTTAGATTTTTCATCGTAATTTTGTGGAAATATTTTAATGCGTAGATACTTTATAGGCTGACGAATTACAGTCAAATGCTCTTTTCGGACAAGATTCGTTAGATTTAATAACATATAACTAGGAACAAGCATGTAACTGAGCTGATTAAAAAAGTCAAGTATTTCACTTTTTTATTCTATAAATTAAGTAATTGGCTACACCCATCTGTACTGAAAACAATATATCATGGTCTATTCGAAAGTGTTATAAACTATGGAATCATTGCTTGGGGTGGTGCATATGATAATACGATTAAACCTATTATAAATTTGCAGAATAAATTGATAAGTAAAATGAAAATAGAAAATGAAATGTTAGTACCTTTAAAAATTAACCAGTATTTTGTTGTGAATGCGCTTACTTATTATTTTACAGATTGTAAATTAATGCACTGAGAGGTTTATAAATACACGTAATAGACAGATAACTTTACCAAAAATTAGTAAAACTTTAAGTACCAAAAATGCGTTTTTTGTGGCAATAAAATATTTCAATCTAATTCCCAATAATCTAAAAGCTCTTGAATGCAAAAAGAACTTATTAAGCAAGAATTTTGGGAAGTGGATTAGATCTATTGAATTATAAATTAAGATACTATATTAGATAGCAAAATATTGTATAATTAGTCGTAAGGAAACTTATACTTTGTACTCTGAAGAATCGATCTGTCGATTCAACTTGCTCTGAAGAATCGATCTAAATAATCGAATCGACAACAGGAAAAGATCGATTCTAGTAAGAATCGATTTTGAATCGTGCATCCCTACCTCAAACTACTCCATGGAGTATTTTTACTTATTTTTAGTCTATGGTTATTTATTTGTAATAATAAATTAGAGGCATAATTTATCTTTTATAAATTTTAATATTATGCTCAAACGATCATTTCGAAATCAATATATTTGAATGAGTATATGTTAGACTTTTCATCAATAAACAGCATAAAATAATACAAATAATGTAAATTATAAATAATAAGCTGTTATGCTCAATCACCCCATAGGATTAGCTTATAAGAATAATAAGATGTTGAATCATCTATCGGTCGTACGGCGTAGGACGTTAGGTATCAGTCTGGCAAGCGCGCGGCTCGGGTTCGATTCTTAGTTAGGGTAAATGGTATTATTGTACAAAATTATGAAATAACAAACAGAAAACCTAATTATAATTCCTAAAACTGTTCAACTGTAGCAATATAACTCATGTAAATTATGGTCGACTACTCGACTGCGTTAGTTAATGATTAACAGGAAAAAACCAATTTATTTTGCGCATTATAAAATATAAATACATTTTATCGTCCGTTCTCTGAATTGAGGTTATTGCTGTTTTCGTTACTAATAAGTTTATTAATATATTTTCCGTATTATGTAGCTCTTTTAAATATTAACCCAAGCATAATGATATTTTTTTTTGGATATTAAAATAAAAATTCGCAACATTTTAGACTTTTAATTAGTAAAACACCCTTCAAAATATTCCATGAAAGTTAATTCAAAAGAAAGGAAAGTTTTGAGTTGATGAAAACCCAAATAATTTAGTTTAGTTTTGATTCAAAATGATACTACTCCACTATCAGTAGAAAACAATAAAGCCCTTGAGTTTACAGAATGTTTTGCGTGACAAAAACAATTTTTTTTTAATTATCAATTTTTTGGGTTCCAATTTCTAAATTTCGACATTGAAGCGAGCCCTGGTATGTAAACGATCGAAATGGTTTGAGGCAAACTAAAATCTGCGCGTTTGAATCAAATTGCTTGACCATCTCGGAGACGCTTAGTCATTCCGACATATAGGAAAATAAAATCTTGAAAAATATTATTTACACCTCTCAAGTTTTTTTAATTATTATTATTATTATTATTATTATTATTAACTTATAAAATGTATTTAGAAAAAAGGCTCTAAGTTCGGAACTCGACTTCGGGGTCTTTAAGCCTAGATGATCCATCTCTTCCCCACACAATATCTCAAGTTATAATGCTATATTTACTTACAATATCTAGAACATCTTACCTAAATGTATCTCCAGTCCGGTCTTTAAAGTAGAAGTATCCAAAATGGTCCATTACAAGAATGTCACCGGTATTGAAGTAGCAGTCGCCGAGCTTCTTCACATTTCTGACCATTTTCTTCTCAGACGCTGTTTTGTCTGCGTAACCGGCGAATGTGAGGAGCGCTTTAGAAGAATCTATCTTGCCCAGGAGGAGACCTTACCAAAACATAGAAATTTAGTGCACATACATATTTTTAGTTATTAGAAGTTGATGAGCAAATTTATTTGAAAATTAGAATTTCATTGTAATTAATTTAAAAAAAGAAATCATGGGACAAATTGGAATTTTATTGTAACTAAAAAAAAAATCACGGGACAAATTACACTTACTGATCTAACCACAAAGTAAGCAAATTATTTGCTTGTGTTATGGGTGTTAGTCAACGATACTAATACATAGAAATACATATACCCGGAAATATAAACATTTATGCTCATCATACAAATGCTTGTTCCCGTCGGGGATCGAACCCGAGCCCCGTTGATTGCGTAGTCAGGGTCGCTAATCACTCTACCAACGAGGCGGTATATATAGTTATTTGTTGGTCAAAAATGTAATAATAATATTGTATAAAATAAATTCAATAAATAAAACTTCTAGTTGTGATGTCCTATCAGTTTTTATTATTGTAATAATTTTATCAATTTAATTAGTTGATTATATAAACGGTTATTTGAATGTCAAAATTGTAATAATAATATAAATTAATTTAATTAAATAAATTCTAGGAATCAGGAAAAATTATTTGCAATGTCTTTCAGATTATGTGTACGATTGAAATAATTAAATATGTGTTGGTCGCCGTGTTGGTCCCGGCCTCCTTTGTAGAATAGGCCAACTGTCGTTCTGCCAGGCAGGTCGTAAAAGGCGATTGGCTATCGAGTCACTACCATCGTGACTACTAGGTGGTAGAGTTCTGCATTATCTCGCCCGGGTCAGGTACTACCACCGCCTTACCTATTCCTGCCGCAATAGCGTCAGTGCTTGTCGCTGTCGTGTTCCGGTTTGGAGGGTAAGGTAGCCGGTAAACTTATGCATGTGGCATTAGACCTCGCCACAAGATAGCAACGCATCATTAACATCTTTGGTGTCTATAGGCGATGGTTGACTCTTTCCATCAGGAGACCCATCTGCTTGTTTGCTATCTTATGACATAAAAAAAAACCTTTGTTACAATATTTGAGGCAATTAATAAATGATTATGATTATAATGACACAAATAGACCCCTCGTTGGTCTGTACTCCCTTTGAAGAATATACCATTCGCTGTTCTGCCAGACAGTTCCTAAGAGGTGAAGTTATGAGAGTCACTATTATTGTACTATACTATACAATCATTAGGAAATATAAAAAAAAATTATGTGGTGTCGCGGGACACCAGGTAGGAACGAACTTCCTTCGCCTAAACGGCACTACTCGCTTGTGTACGCGACTGTCGCGCCTGCGCACGTCTCATTTAACGCTTTTATTCCACGCATTTTTCTTACGGTTTTACTATCACATTTTTTTCAGTTCGGTCGCGCAACAAAATCCCTATCCCCTTCAAGCCTGCCGTAAGGAACTTCGTTCCAATAGTGCCGCTAGCGGTACTTATAGCTTATTTTGCGGTATAAGAGTAACAGTAAACGTATACACGTAATATTGCCATCACACCACTCATAGGTAATAATTGTCTCTTTATTTTTGTGTTATAGCACTCACCTCGTGCTTGGGAAATTGGAAAAACCTTAAAAACAACAAAGAAAAATATCGACACGCGGGATTTAAACCTGCGACCATCTCCCTAAAACCGGGGCGCTCTTCCACTGAGCTAGTGTCGACAGTAGAAAGACGTCCCGGCTTTAGGGAGATGGTCGCAGGTTCAAATCCCGCGTGTCGATATTTTTCTTTGTTGTTTTTAAGGTTTTTCCAATTGTCTCTTTTCTCTTAGTTTTTACAAATAGATCAATAATTTATTCCGTAACTACCATATCCCTAAAGAAATACACAGAGTGGCAGTTGCATTGCTAGTGATAACCGATTGCTACTGGTTCTAATATAACCTTACCTGGTTCGTGAGGTCCACAGCAAATGCACATTCCATTAGCATCCCTCAGAATCTCTCCAGTTACTTCATCACATCTGAAATAAAATAGAAGTAAATCAAACTAGATAGATGGCGTTAAAATCGACGTAATTAGTACGATGGGAAGATTTCGCCAAGTTGAACTAATGTTTCTGATCTAGCGATTTCGAAAAGTTGTACACTGGTTCAATTTCAATAATCTTCTTAGGTATATAAGCAATTAATGAAGGATACATTTTTTTCTATTGCAATTTCCAAATTGTCTAAATAATGAATACAGTATGTAGATAACTACACACTGTAAAAAATGATAAAATCCGTAATTGGTATACATTCAAAGTGATCTGTTCTGTAAACAATGCTGTGCTTGTTTGTCCATCCATATTATTAATTAAATTTATTTAATATTATAAATGCGAAAGTTTGGATGTTTGTTATTCAATCACGCAAAAACTACGGAACGGATTTCATTCAAATTTAGCACACACGTACATGATGTGATGACCTGGAAATAGCATATAAGTTATTTTTTATCACAATATTTATTAACTGACTAGCTGACCCGCGCAGCTTCGCCCGCGCGTAGATTACATGTCAAGATAGCTTTTCATACAAATTTCATCCCCTATTTAAACCCTTTAGGGATTGATTTTTGAAAAAAGATTAGCCTATGTTTGACCTCGGCTCTTCAACTACTTCCATGTTAAATTTCATGTGAAAGTGTAACAAAGAGACACAGACTTTCGCATTTATAATATTAGTATGGATAACACTTGTACTGTATCATAACACAGGTCAACAAAAAAATTATTTTTTTCTGAGTCTGTTATTTAGTGACCATTTTCTGATTATATACATCGAATAGTAAACAGAAACGCTATTAACAATCAATAAACTTTGCTTTTGTACTTTGGGGCCTCATACAAGAAAGTTTTGATTTTCACAAAGGAAATACCAATACTATTCATTTTCTAAAGCTTTTTTGTATTCTTTTTTGTATTTTTGTGTTTAGTTATGCCGTATTTTATAATTAAATTAATAAAAATGTATAATTGATAACTTGTTTTCCTTTTAAATATAATTGAAATTTAAAAATAGAGCTTTTCCATAAAATTTGAATTTTCGTGCTGGTGGCTACAAAAGCAAACTTTATTAGATAAAAATATTTTTTCATTCTTTAGTTAGGCATAAGTAATCAGAATCAGAGGTACAGAACTCAGACTCAAAATTCATGTTGACCTGTGTAATTTATTTATATTAAATTTATTATTTTATTTATTTATTTACAATTATAACTCTATAAACTTTTTATCCTGGAAAAATTAGGTGATCTCGCGTGATCCGCCAAAAATTTTACAATGCAGCCGACTGCACGTTGCAGCTTGTACCTAATAGGTATATAAATAAAAGAAACTTTGATTCTCGACTTGGGAATTGAAGCCAGTGCTTTACAATGATAGTCAAGACCACAGGTCAAAACTATTAGAAATACGAGACTGTTATACGTATTTGTAAATGAAATACTTACTTCACTAATGTGAGCGGATATATAGAAGACAGGAGTCGACAGAGGAAGCCAATTGCTCCAACTTTTGAGTCCAAATTAACTGTAACAAAATTTTATTTTACGGTTATCTGGGAAAATATATTTTATAAATAATTTCTATATTGATCCCGTATTGGTTCCGGGCTTCTTTGAAGAATAGACCAACTGCTGTTCTACCAGGCAGACTGGGCGATTAATTGGCTATGCGAGTCACTACCATCGTGACTACTAGGTGGTAGAGTTCTGCATTGTCTCACCCGGGTCTGGTACCAACGCCTTACCTATTCCTGCAGCAATAGCATCAGTGCTTGTCACTGTCGTGTTCCAGTTTGGAGGGTAAGGTAACCGGTAAACTTATGCATGTGGTATAAGACCTCGCTACAAGATAGCAATGCACAATTAACATCTTTGGTGTCTATAGGCAACGGTTCAATCAAATTGTTAAATGAACAAACAAATCTTTCAAATTCACCCCTGTTACAAAAGAGCGTTTGGGCTGGCCACACATTGCGAATAGAATAAAAAGCGTGTCAAACACCGGCGCGAATCAGTATTACTTACACTCGGGTAGAGTGAGGTAGTGTTCGTTTCTCCTGAAGATGCTTCGGTTTCGAAGTGAAACGTGCGTTGAGTACGTACATGAATTGTGTGCTTTTGTGATTGGTGCCGGCGTGGTCGTGGTTTTAAAAGTGTGGTGGATGTGGGCGGATAAGTGTGCCGCTGGGGTCTTCGTTTGATCGAAACCATCGATGAGTCCTATCCATTTATTAAACCGACGTCTCTCTTTTCGGTACCATCACGGAGGATACATAGAATAATAGTTCGCGGATAATAGCAAATTTAATTAATTTCACCTTTTTGACGGTTGACTCTTTCCATCAGGAGACCCATCTGCTTGTTTGCTATCTTATAATATAAAAAAAAAACTTACTCAAAAACTTGTAACGCCTTCTAAGCTGTGGTAGTTTTCTTTTTAGTTTCATTATATTTACGATTATACGATATGGTAGTAGACCATGATTTTTTTCCCATTTACAAAACCTACCAACTTGACTCGTAACAAAAATTAGCATTTAAAAGCTTAATATTTTACAAACGAGTCCCTTAACCAAAAAACTTGTTTTCACAAACCTACAATATTAAAAAAAAAATTAACATCCCCACTTTTAACATGTAGGAGAGCTACCCTGAAAAAAAATATTTTTCAAGATTTTATGTTACCATTTTGTTGACATGACTTATATGTAGTTTGGGGGGTCATTGGCCAGAAGCGTGCTCGTCGCGACCCCTGCCAGTCCACTGGACTGCAATTTTGGCCCGAATGAGTGCCGCAGTGCGGATTAGGGCGTCCCCTGGAGGCGACGCGTACCGATCCGCCCCCGGCGGTACGGCGGCGATGGGGGCCGCCACCCATCACGCCAGGCCCGAACAGGCGAGTCGAGGGGAGTAGAGTGCCAAATAGGCACGTGCAATGTAAGAGGTGGGTTGGAAGATAAGATGCATGAATTGATAGATGTAATGAATGAGAGATGCCTGGATGTTTTGTGTGTAACAGAGACTAAGCGTAAAGGTAGCGAAACCACTGATCTCCCCGGTGGCATGATGGCTCTGTGGTCTGGTGTGCCCCAAAGCGATCATGCTGGCGCCGGAGTAGGTATTCATCTATCGTCACGCTTAATCTCTGGTCTGAAAGATTATGGGATGGCTGGCTCGAGACTTCTCTGGGTCCGGATCAAACTGGGAATCACGAGAGTCTTTTAGGTCGTATTATATGGGAATTATATAAACTTTGGGACATTTTACCCAGTTATGGGATAGATGGGCGTCTGCGGCTGCTGCGTGCTTTGCAATCCATGTACTGGGATTGCAAGACATGTGTGCGGGTGGACGGCAACATATCGCCCTGGTTCGATGTCAATATCGGCGTCAAGCAGGGTTGTGTGTTGTCAGCTCGTCTGTTTATTCTATATCTGGATAAGTGTCTCCAAAGATTGAGGTCATTGAATGTGGGAGTGCGCATGAGTGATCTAGTGGTGAACTGCCTGCTTTATGCAGATGACGCTGTACTTCTAGGCTCAACTCCATCTGAGCTGCAATCACTGGTCACAGTTATGAATGAGGATTGTAAGAGTATGGGCTTACATTTGAATGCGAAGAAAACTAAAGTTTTAGTTTTTGAAAGAGAAGCAACCAGAACGGATGTAAGATTTGTGGTCGATGATGTAGTGCTGGAACAAGTGGATGAGTTTGTAAATCCTGGATGTGCTTTTAGCAGGGATGGAAGGTAAGCCGCTGATATTGAAAGAAGAGTGTGTGCAGGGAACAGAGTGAATGGAGCGTTAGGGAGATTACTTAATAGCACAATTTTAAGTCAGGGTGCCCCTAGCCCTGCATAATCATGTGCTTATCCCAACGCTGTTGTATGGAAGTGAGAGTTGGGTATGTCAGAAAGAGCATGAAAGTAGAATCAACGCGGTCGAGATGAGGTCGCTAAGAAAAATATGTGGTGTGACACTCGCGGACCGGGTTCGTAATGTCGAAGTGAGAGAGAGGTTAGGTTTGAAAGAAAGTGTCGGTGTAAAGATGAGAAAGGGCATGCTCCGTTGGTTTGGACCTGTAGAAAGAATGGTAGATGAAAGGGTAACAAAACAGATATACAATGCGAATGTGGAAGGATGTAGGTACCGGGGAAGACCAAGACTGACATACCACGATCAGATTGATCGAGTACTGTCCGAAGGTGGTATCAAGAGTCTTCACAACCGGCGTGTGTGTGAAGAGAGTGATGAATGTGGAGGAAGCGAGACAAGCCTGCAAGGATCGTGATGTATGGCACTCGGTTGTCTCTGCCTACCACGTAAGGGTTCTGGCGTGAAGATATGTATGTGACTAATATGTATATTCGTGCTAAATTATAACTGTCTAGTAAAAATTATCTTTGAGCTATCGTGCGGATGGACGGACAAACGGACATAGCGAAATTATAAATTTTCATAGTTTATTTCGGAACCCTAAAAAAGAAAAAAATACAATGTGAATGTGGAAGGACGTAGGTACCGGAGAAGAGCCAGACTGAGATACCATGATGAGTTTGATCGGGTACTGTCTAAAGGAGCTGTGAAATCTTCGCTACCAATGCAAGGCAAAATGAAGCAAGGGTATAAATCGGCAAGGATCGTGACTTATGGCACTTGGATCTTTGCCTACGCCGTAAGTAAATGATCTGGCGTGAAGATATATATGTACCTATATGTATAAGTCGTGGCCCGATCGCAGATTGGCCACATCATGCAATGCACGAGAATTTCATGAAATGGTGGCATTTCATGAAATTGTTTACTAATACATAATGATATTCATTGATCAGATCAATGTTAAGAAAGCGCTTGTCGATGTAGTTAACTAAACGCGCGACTATTTCATGAAATGGCCAAAGTAGGATCAAACTTAATTGTTCATATCGTAAAATAGTTACATTGTCTACCGATAGAGGCGTTAGAAGCGCTTTAAGTGTCACAAAGCGGCTCCCCTTACCGTGTGTTATTTAGTAATGACAAAACTATGTTGAAGGGACTTTTAATATTTCCTAGCGTTCCGATTTTTTATAAATATCTCTCGTACTCAAAAACATAAGCAAGTTAGGTACTAATATATTCTGGATTTTTATGAAATACCTTAAGAACATTTAATTTTCACGATATGGCCAATCATGGACGATAAAATCGTGAAACGTTAATGATTTAATGATCTAGTAAATTTTATTTGACCACATCAGGAAATGACACCATTTCATGAAATTCTCGAGCATTTCATGATGTGGTCAGTTCCGCAATCGGGCCATGACATATAAATTATGTTTTTATGTCGTAAAATACTTTGCTGTACAATTTTATAGCAATTAGATACCTATGTATACTTGGAATTTACCTAGGTTACTATTTCCTTCGGTGGCGCCATAAAACTCGACAACCCTCTTGACACCGAACCTCTCGACAAACTCCTGCCAAATCTGTGGTCTTAGTCCATTGCCTACCAACACCTGCAACTTGTGGGAGCGGTCGTGAGGACCAGGAGGCACCACTAGTAGGTATCTACAGATTTCACCTATATACTGGGCAGCCTAGAAGAAAAAACAATTTATTTCGATTTTATACTTTACTTAAAGTATGTGGTGTATGTGGTACCCATAAGCTAAGGATAGCGATACATATTATAAATAAAAAAGATTTTATGTTTGGACTTTGGCCGCCTTATTCCTGAAACGGGGTCTAAATATAGTACCGAGCTTAATACCAGGTTTAGCTTTAGTACTAAATAAAACATTATAAATTTGGGCTTAGCGCTAGTCCGAAGAAATAATAATGAATTTTAGTACTGGAACTAACTTTAATACCGTAACAAACCTAGACTTCTTAGTCTTGGTTTAAGCCCTGTAGGCACTAAGTATGTTTTTGTAATAAGACGGTTATAATGCCTAGATGT
Organism: Apodemia mormo; assembly: GCA_036924255.1. Taxonomy (NCBI): domain Eukaryota; kingdom Metazoa; phylum Arthropoda; class Insecta; order Lepidoptera; family Riodinidae; genus Apodemia; species Apodemia mormo. The sequence continues at coordinate 2,305,710 of JAUPFN010000025.1, forward strand.
TTGTTATTCAATAACGCAAAATAGTTTAACTGGATTGGATGAAATTTGGCGTTTCATGGCATCACTTAAGTTAGGCTAATCAGGCTAGATAGTACTTCACTCCTGCCCATATACTAATGCTTTACAAAGCGCAAGTCCGACCGCACATGGAGTACAGTTCGCACCTATGGGCCGGTGCACCCCAGTATCAAACCCTTCAATTCGACAAAATCCAACGCAGACTGGAGCGCCTTGTCGACAGCCCCACTCTTACTAGTGGTCTTGAACCCCTTAGCCACCGGAGAGATGTGGGTTCTCTATGTGTTTTCTACCGCTTATATAATTGGGAGTGTTCTGATGAGCTTTTTAATCTAATACCGGCTACCACGTTCCGCCAACGCACTATACGCCGTAGTGAGGGATTCCATTCACACCAACTTGACGATTGGTCATCTACAACTGTTCGATTTGCACGTACCTTCTTTATACGAACAGTCAAGCTTTGGAACAGTTTACCTCACACGGTTTTTCCGCGTAGCTACGATGTTGGAATTTTTAAGAGGATCAACAAATTCCTTAAAAGCCGGTATCGCATTGGCAACAAACCCTTTATGTTTGTTGTAAATGTCCATGGGCAGTGGTGACCGCTTTCCATCAGGTGGCTCACTCGCTCGTATGCCTGCAAATTAAAAAAAAAATCTTTTTTCAAAATAACTCATGAACAGACGAAACCGATTTTGTTGCAATTTCCGGCACTAAACGCAGTTTTGCAAGGAAAAGGGCTCATTAGAATTTATAATCAACTGACCCGACAAACGTTATTTTGCCATAAAAATTTTGGTGAGGTACTTGATATTAACCCCCTCCCTTCAAGATAAAAACTCTCCTATCTTTTAAATTGGACCAAACAGTACATATCTACGAAATTTTATTGAAATCGGAACGAACGAACGAACGAACGAGACAAAGACAAACAATGACGCGGCAGGAATAGCTGTAAGGTGGTGATACCAGACTCGGACGAGGCACTGTAGAATTCTATCACCTAGTAGCCACGATGGTAATGACTCGCATAGTCATTCGTTCGCCTCTTACAAACTGCCTGACAGAAGGCAGATAGGCTATTCTTCAAAGAAGCACGGACCAAAACGGGAAAGTAGTTAGTGTTCTTCTACACTTTTTATCGTCCGCATTCGGTGAAATTCCATTTTAACACAATATTTATATTATAAAGTTAATAAATATTGAGTTAGTGTTCTTGTTTAAGGGGTAAGGTTTTTAAGATATAACGCACTTGTACACTGTGTTCAACTTATATTTGTGCATTCTCGCTTCTCGCGTCTGCTGGTAGACGTCTCTTTCAGAGGTAAGCTCGCCCTTTGTACATGTTTTATATAATCTGTTTATTTTTAAGATTTAATAAAGTGTTAAATAAATAAATAAGGTGCCCCTGTAAATTTTTATGCATATACATTATACATATTTACACGTCCCGTTATACGTACGATAACGCATTATTAATATCTTTGGTATCTACACGCGATTGTTATATTTTCTTTTCAATAGGAGTGTGAGCTTAAAGCCTGCCACAGACTCAGCTATAATATATATTAATAGGAACAATAGAATGGCATATTACGATTTTCTATACAAAATTTTCGAGTGATTGCAGCTTTATACATTTCTATGACGTCATGAAAATATCTCGAGATAATATATCTCGGTATATTTTGGCATTTTAATATATATTTACACCGCAGGTCGAGTGAGGGCAAAATATACCTATATTGCCCTCATTGCTCCCGTGTGTGGTAGCTGGCTATACTGTAATATATATCTCGATACATTAATATATATTATAGCCACGTCTGTGGTGTGATATAAAATGAAATGTGATGTGATCAACTCCTATATCTATACATATAATAAAATCGTAGGAAAGTCAAAACTGTACATTGGATATTTTTTTAAAAGAATACTTGGGGCGTGATCTACGATCGATATCAAAGCCAAAAATATAGTTTTTAGAATTTGTTTGTTTATCTGTTTGTATGTATGTCCGGGGTAAACTCAAAAAGTACTGCATGGATTTACTTCAAATTTTGCATGAATATTACTAATAGGTCGGGTCAACATATAGGCTACATATTATCACGCTATCACCTACGGGGAAGTCCGCGCGGACGAAATCGTTGGCAACAGCTAGTTGTGAAATAAAATTCGAGCGTTTCTCACCGTACATCCATGTTTAGCGATATCACTCCAATAGTTGCTGGCGGAAAACTTCTTCCTCAACACCACCGTACAGCCAAGGACTATACTCTGTCCAGCGCCTAATACCCCGCCTGCAGTGTGATGAAGTGGCAGTGGATCATATAAAACGTCAGAAGATGAGAGCCTTGCCGAGTTATGGACCCCTAGTGGTATGAGAAGATATCTGTAACGGAAAGTCTATATGATCTCTCCATAATTTAGCGAGCCTAAGATGCTAAATCAGGATTTTCTCGAGCGTCATGGGGTACCTTTTTTATGTTAGTTGGGTAGGCAAACTGGCAGACGTGTCACCTGCCTGATGGTAAGTGGTCGACGTCGCCAATGAACATAAATGGAATACCTGGGCTGATCTAGCCCAGGTACACCATTCGTGCGTTGCCTATCCTGAGACATAAGATGTTAAGTCTCGGTGCCAGTAACTACACTGCCTGTCTTGCCCTTCTCTCCGAAACACAGCAAAGCTGTTTCACGGGAGAAATAAGCAAGATGGTACCCAAGCGGCCGGGAGTGCGGTTTAGCGCATCCCTCCCACCGGTAAAGGGGGATTTTTCATACCAATGGTAGAGAAAACTTCTGCAGATTTAAAAAATATATAAACAAAGATATCAGATTAAGGTATGCCAGAACATAACTCCGTGATGTATGGTGCGTTAATTGCGAGCTAAAATCTATCGATTTGAATGTAGCGTAATGGAGTGGGGGGGGGGTTACAACATTTTAAAGATAACATTGTCTTGAAATTTTCAAGTGCGGTTAAATTTTCTTTTATAGTTTGTAGGAATTTATGTAAGAATGTATGTAAGTAAGTAATGTAAGTTACTGTTATTTAACTGCACTGGGTGCCTTCTTAAAGGGCTTATATTCTGTGGAGAGCCACAGCCCACAACAGTATACTAGGTAGCCCAATAGCTCATCTGACGCGCTCGAATAAATCCCAAAACTAAGGATTAAAATTTCGATATAATGGGGTTACGGTCTGTTATACACTACGAATTAACGTTATGGTAGGTATATTATGGTATTGTTTTCTAGCGCTAGTTGGCGAACGAATCAACAAACAGCATGAAACGCGGCGAACCAATCACGAAACAGCATGAAACGTGCATACATATAGATATTATAACGTTATTTGGCGTTAACATTTTCATTCTGTTTTTGGAGTAGCAATACAATATAGTGTTTTGTTACAGAGGTATCGCTACAGTAATAACGTTATGTATCGTAAAATAAGTTCTGTTATCTGATAACGTTTTAAATCCTTGCCCAAAATCCCCTCTTGGGCTCCCCTACTATTAGTAAGGAAAGGCGATCGATTGGCTATACGAGCTAACATCGTGACTACGGTTATGTTTTACTATGGGTGTGTGGCATCACCGACTTACCTATTTCTGCCGCAATAGCGTCAATTCTTGACACGGTTTGGTTTGGAGGGTAAGTTATCCGGTAAATGACCGTGGTATTACCATTCCGCTACATAGTAGCAACGCACGATTGACATCTTAATTATCTATAGGCGATGGTTGTCTTGTTCCATCGGGAGAACCATTTGTTTGTTTGCTATATTGTGATAAAAAATAAGAATCTTAAGTGATTAAGTTCAAAATTGGTGTAACTTGAAGGTCATCTCTCCCACCGCATGCGCTTATTGATCATTTCAAATAGCGCGTGCACATTTGTCTATGCAAATAGCGCGCGCTCATCGATCAATTCTAATAGTGGTGCTCATGGGTAAATTCAAATAGCGTGCGCTCATTGTCCAATTCAAAAAGTGCACTCGTTGGTTAATTTAAATAGCGGTGCTCATTGGTCAATTGAAAAAGCGAGCACTTATTGGTCAATTCAAATAGCGGTGCTCGTTGGTCAATTCAAATAGCGCGCGCTCATTGGTCAATTCAACTAGCGCGCGCTCATTGGTCAATTCAAATAGCGGCGCTCATTGGTTAATAGAAATAATGCGTGCTTATTTGTTAATTTCAATAATGCGCATCCCTGGCATCCTGTTACACGTTTCCGTTGGAATTAACGAAATTACAGAAAATCGCGAGGAAAGATGTTAAGTATTAATAAGTTTTCCGCCCTCAATACGAGTCAAGCATTGATTTATTAAGAGACTGATGTTACACATTATATTACGTGACTACTGTAAGGCTCACTTCGTACACACTTAGGAAAAAGCCGTCTGTACATAATTATATCCGTCTGTCAAAACTTTTTTTCTCAGGAGAGCGTAGAGGTATTAAAACTAAGCATGGTTTTGATATTGATCAAAACGTAACTTATATCGGATACGTGTTTATTATTATACCATATCGATATCTAAATATACATAACCGATTTCACAAAAAAATCATCAAGTTAATAGTTATGGTTTATTCAAAGCGCAATGCAACAACACAACACGAGATCGATATACGAATATTGAATAACAAAAAAAACGCAAACTTCACATCACGAGCGATATGACATGTCGATAGCTTTTATTCGCTTTGTCTCTATCTTACCATTTAATTTTTTACTGGCGTAAAAGTGATGAAGCGAATATTACGTGACTTCAGATTGTGATTGGTCATTGGGTTAATAATTATAGTGCGCGCGTAATGTCTATATCTTAACGCGCTAATAATAAGGTCTAGTTTCTATTTATTTCGTTACAACAAAGAGTCCATAAGTTAGCAGCTTTCCGCCGGCTACTCGATATCAGGGAGAAATTCATTCTTTAAACTGGACTTACGTTAAATAGATTTAAGGTTGAATTTATGTTGTAGGTATAAAAATTGTATTTAATGAATTTTGATTTATATTTTTAGACAGTTTTGTTCTGAGTTGCACTTGACCTTAGTGACACGTGCCCTACTTAACGATAATTCTTTGCATTTTTTAGTTCTAAAGTTTTTATTTAGGTACTTATTGTAAATAAATAAATAAATATAAAACTTTTAGTGAGTATTACATTAACTTTTAGAGTGTGTATAAAACTTTTAAATTAATATCAGTCTATAAGCAGATTACATTTATGTTAGTGTAAATAAATAAAAGATATCAGATAGGGTAAGTTCGCCTGTTCTGTTAATTATTAATATGCATATTATAATTACTAATTTGCGTCAACATTATGATGATTGTAGAAAAACGTACAGATGTCGATAATCACTAATCACACTAGGACGCAAACTATGCCTATAGTGGATATTATATATCAGATTGCGTCCGTCTGTTAACTAAATACAAATAATAGCGTAAATATTATATATTATATTCAAGTCTGCCTCGTGGTCTAGTAGATAGCCTTCGGCTAAGATCATGAGGGCCCGGATTCTATCTTCAGGTCGCTCAAAATTATAATTGAGGTTTTTTCAAGGCTTTTCTTGAAAATCCAAAATCTCAGTAGCAACACAGAGTCTGGCGGGTGGTGTGTTACTTACTCCTCCCGTGCTTTGAAACACATAAAGCCTTTGGTCCATTTTATTGCTAGAAATAATCGATAGTGAAATCAAGTCGGTAAAATGCGTTGAAGTTGATCACCACTCGTCCCGCCAAGCGACAAACCGGTGAATCGCAGTGAACTGGAAAGACTTTAGACCTTCATTTTACTCTGTCTGCCATTCAAAGGAACCGGGCATGATGAGATTTAAATGTATAGTTGATTAAGACTATCTTTACACCCGTATGCACGAAGCGGTAGGCAGAGGTACAATCAGTGCACCCACGATTAGCCGAAGATAGGTTAATCGCCCCGCCGTTCAAGTGGTAAGCGAACCTAACTAAGAATCGATGGGGTTCGGGTTCGATTCCCGACAGGGACAAACATTTGTGTGATGAGCATAGATGTTTGTATTTCTGGGTTTGGGTGTTTATTATGAATGTTACTGTATTTATATACGTAATTATATGTACTAGTATCATTGACTAACAACCAAGCAAATAATTTGCTTACTTTGGGGTAGATCAATTCGTGTAATTTATTCTCCTAGCGTTTATGCCACTTGTCTAGGCATATCAATATCTGAAAACGATTTTCGATATCGATATGAAAATTAAATATCGATTAAATATCCGTTTGCAAATAAATACGAAAACGCCCATGTCTAATCAAAACTTATACTAAATACTTGTGCCTACAGTTTTCTCAACGTGAAAAAATTGAACTTAAAAGTCAACGCGTTCAAAAGATATGATAATTCATGTCGCACATTTTGCGATTTCAAAATGGAAAAAAAGCCTATAGGGTACTTCCTGTTGGCTTAGTATCATGATATTTAGGTAGAAGCAAAGTCTTACAGCACTTGTAAAGGAACCAATTCGAAAAACGTAAATATTTATTTACAACACCAAAACACGCATGCATCTACAAGTTTATACAGAACCATCGGTATGTGAGTCCAACTGGCACTTACAGAGTGCTAAGTGTGAGTTTTTCTTTTCGCATTCGATCGTGAGCGCGTTTCGAGTTTATTAGGAATTTGTATGTGATTTGTACAGCGCCATCTAGTGGTAAACTTGTTTCCACGTTTACCACTAGGTGGCGCTGTACAAATCACATACAAATTCCTAGTAAACTCCAAACGCGCTCACGATCGAATGCGAAAAGAAAAACTCACACTTAGTACTCAGTTCTTTTTTCTCACCTGGTGTGTGTTACAATAGCTGCTTTCGGAAATCCTGTGGTCCCACTCGTGTATATGTACATCAGAGTATCTCTGGGTTTTGCTAGCTCAATGTCTGTGATCGCTGCTGTAGACATTTCCTTAAGATCTGCTGCTAGATGTGTTGTGTTTTGAAGCAGAGGTGCATTGGGTCTTTCAGGTGATACGAACTGGAAAAGTGGCAAGTCGGGGATCTCCGATTGAATCGCTTTTATTGCTGAAAATAATTGTTTTTATAAGCAGATTAAAAGGCAAGAGCAAAAAATATTAACTTCCCGCGACGTATGTAGTCCACTGATTTAGTCCTGATTTTTGAAAACCAAGTTTTCATCAGATCCACTCTATTGGATTCTGCCATACTCAGACTTCCAAAAAAACCTGAACTGATTCAGCCCAGGTCATTTTGAGAAATTTTTAAAAACCTTAACAAATGTTATGGTAAAACACATTTTTTTAAATAACTCCCAGATTAATGTACTAATTGAGTACAAAATTTAATCAGCTCTTTCTCTTAAAAAGCTGCGTCTAAAGCGGCAAATTGCATCAAAATCGGTTCATCTGTTCGGAAATTATTGTTGACGAATAATTTTGAAGTGTTTTTGACATAACACATAAAATTATGCCTTACAAACTGGCGCTTATATGGCGCATGGCGCAATAATTAGATCACGCTATGATAGTCGCCATTTTATTTGACAGTCGTCTTAAGAAGAGTTAACAGTCTATGTGTTATGCGACTTTGGCTTTGTTGTTAATTACCCTGGCACAGTACACCATTCCTTTCGGCTAAATGTACTTGGCCTTTAGGGGAAGTTTTAATAGGCGGTGAACCTGCGCTGCGGATGTATCCATCATTGAAGTTAAATAGGTTAGATGTACATAATAATAATAATAAATAATAATAAATATTCAGGGGACAAATTACACTTACTGATCTAACCCCAAAGTAAGCAAATTATTTGCTTGTGTTATGGGTGTTAGTCAACGATACTAATACATAGAAATACATATATAAATACCAGAATATATTTAATAAACACCCAAACCCGGAAATACAAACATTTATGCTCATCACACAAATGCTTGTCCCCGTCGGGGATCGAACCCGAGCCCCGTTGATTGCGTAGTCAGGATCGCTAACCACTCGACCAACGAGGCGGTCATAGTATGAAATAATAAAAGCCCACTTCTTAATCCACATTATTGTGATGGACAACTATGGAATCCTACATTGCGCGTGGCCCGATACGCATTTTACTAATATTTATTATAAAATTGTCCGGGCTTCTTTAAAGAATAAACCATCTGTCATTCTGTCAGGAAGTTCGGAAGAAGCGAACGATTGGCTTTGCAAGTCACCACCATCGTGGCTACTAGGTGGTAGAGTTCTGTATTGTCACACCCGGGTCTCGTACCACCGCCTCACTTATTCCTGCCGTCATAGTGTCAGTGCTTGTCACTGTCGTTTTCCGGTTCGAATCGTAAGGTGGCCGGTAAATTTATGCAAGTAGCATCAAAACTTAGCCACACGGATAGCAACGCATCATTAACAACTTTGATGTCTATAAACGATGGTTGTATTTCAATCAGGAGAGCAATTTAATTGTTAGTTAGTCTTGCTTGATGATTTGGAGGATAAGGTAGCCGACTAACTAACCACACTATAGTACTATTCGATCCCCGAGGGGGACAAGCATTTGTGTGATGAGCATAAATGTTTGTATATCCGGGTTTGGGTGTTTATTAAATATATTCTGGTATTTATATATGTATTTCTATGTATTAGTATCGTTGACTAACACCCATAACGCAAGCAAATAATTTGCTTACGTTGGGGTTAGATCAGTAAGTGTAATTTGTCCCCTGAATATTTATTATTTATTATTATTATTTATTATAGAGTAAGCGGGAAAAAAAATAATATTTCAACTTTATATGTAAACCCTAAAAAAATATTTTTTAAATATTTTAGGTTACCATTCTGCTGTCGTGACTGAATATGTCGTGAACATGCATATTCACGCCAAATCACAACTTTCTAGTATTAAGGATTTCTGAGCGATCATGCGGAAGGACGGATGGATAGACGGACATAGCAAAACTATAGGAGTTCCTAGTTTACTTCGAAACCATAAAAAACTCAAATACGTTTTATACGGCTCCCTCGTGTTGGTTCCGGGTTTCTTTGAAGAATAGACCAACTGCCGTTCTGCCAGGCAGGTCGTAAAAGGCGACCGATTGGTTATTCAAATCACTACCATCGTGACTACTAGGTGGTAGAGTTCTGCATTGTCTTGCCCGGGTCTGGTATCAACGCCTTACCTATTCCTGCTACAAAAGCGTAAGTACTTGTCACTGTCGTGTTCCGGTTTGGAGGGTAAGGTAGCCGGTAAACTTATGTATATGGCATTAGAACTCGCCACAAGATAGCAACGCACCATTAACACCTTTGGTGTCTATAGGCGATGGTTGACTCTTACCATCAGGAGACCCATCTCCTTGTTTGCTATCTTATGATATAAAAAAAAATTCGACCTGAAGAATCAGAGATACCATGCTTCAAATAGGCTCACCAATGAAGAATTTAAACAAGGAGTTAGTTATATACCACTGTAGAATTTACTATTTACTGAATCCAAGCTTGTTACTATCCAGTGTCCCAGTTAAGGTAGCCGATAAATTTATGTATCATTTCAACCTCGCCACATGGATAATTACTTCATAAATATCTTTAGTTAGGTCGTGGTTATCTTTGTCTACCAGAACCATCTCTTGTTTTCTATCTTATGAAAATTAAATAAAATAAAAACTTTAAAAGTGTGAACAATATGAATTAAAAGAAGCATACCTTCGGTCATTTCATCACCAAATACAACAGCCTTACATCCAGCGATCTTCAAACAATGTACCAGTTGAGCTCCCCTTAGGTTAGTGTTTACTAGAGCGCTGATGAGCCTCAGTTTCGCTAGGCCAAGCCAGAGAAAAACATACTCTGGCTGTGTCTCCATAAACACTGCTATTACTTCACCAGTCTTAAAGCCTTGTCTTCTGAAGTAGCAGGCGACTTGGTTGCTGAAATCTTCTCCCTAAAACATCATGAATAAATTACATAATAAAACAGAAAAGTATCTTCACGCCCGTATCCTCGAAGAGGTAGGCAGTGGTACAACAAGTGCACCCACGATTAGCCGAAGATACTTGGTCCCACAATGTGATAGGTGGCAAGCCTACCGCCAACCGGGCACTTTCCAATCCCGGGCAACGTTGTTTTTATCAGAAAACTGAAAAAACACATTTTCTTATTTGCCCGACCTGGAAATCGAACCCGGGACCTCATGTGGTCAACTCCGACCCCGGACCACTAGACTACAGAGGCGATTGAAACAGATTTTTTTGATATCATTAGATACAAACACAAACAAACAGATGGCTCTCCTGACGGAATGAGAAACCATCGCCTGCAGACACCAAAGATGTTAATGGTGCATTGCTATCCACGTGGCAGGATGGCAATGGGATACGTTTAAAACGCATAATTTTTTTCCTAATTTACTTTGTCATAATGAATATAGCATAATATGTAGTGTCATTATATAATTTAAGCATAATCTTTTTTTTGCGAAATGTGTTTTAAGCATAACAATCTATTGTACTACATTTAATTCGACTATTGATGATACGCATAATAGTCTTTAGACATTTTTTTATTTTTCCTAATGTTATCTTACCATAAAAACACATGGCATAAGCCCCCCACCACAAAGAAACAAAGCTATCCAATGCTACAGTTGAAGTAGGTTAGTTAGGTTCTCTTTAGATCCTACACCCAGAAATAGGAGCCCCGCGTAGCTCCGTCGACTTGATCCAACCCCACTTGTTACGGGAATAGTATGCTGCTACAATACAGTCTGCTATTTGGTCTTGCTATTTATGCAATGCTGCTACAGTCTGCTATCCACCTATTTCTTGCATTTTAATTAGGACTTTTAAGTGTATGCCGTTGATCATTATGTTTATTTATTGTTATGCTTTCCTCAATGTGTGCCTTTAAACATTATGCTATGTTATCTTTATGCTACATAGGGTTATGCTAGTAAAAATTATGCAAAAACAGTTATGCGTTTAGTTGTTATGGTAAATTATCATTAGTTGTAAAAACGTGATGCCTACTTAAAATAGTACAAAAATTGTTATGCTACTAAATATAGACCCGATGGCAATGCCGCATGCATAAGTTTACCAGCTACATCACCCTCTAAAATGGAAGACGACTGTGACAAGCACTGACGCTTGTAAAATGAAGTAGTCGCACCTTTAGAACCATATCCTGATCAAGGAACATCATGATGTGGCCAATGGACAGTGAATATTTTCAAAAATGGTGGCATTTCATGAAAAAAAATTAAAATTTCATCCTCACCATCTCTATGTCCGGAAATCCACAACTGTGCGATTCTCGAGGCACTTTTTTACTCCTACTCCTCCACGCACTACTCCTCTGTGGAACCAATTATCGGCAGAAAATTTTCCGAACGGATACGACTTAGGAACCTCAAGAAAAGAGGCTCTTTCTTAAAGGCCGGCAACGCAACTGTTAGTCTTCTGATAGGGTAGTTGTCCATGGGCGGTGGCGATCACTTACCATCAGGTGAGCTTCCTGTTCGTTTGCCCCCTTTTTCTATAAAATAAGTGAGGCGGTGCGGTGGTAAATTCGGACCATGGTTCTGAGGTGAAATCATTGAAAATTTGTGTATGACATTTTAGATATTTTTGACGATTTTATAAATAAATAAACAAATATTCACGAGACAAATTACACTTACTTATCTAACCCCAAAGAAAGCAAATTATATGTTTGTAGTATGGGTGTCAGACAACGATACTAATACATAGAAATATATTTAATAAACATCCAAACCCAGAAAACAAGCATCTGTGCACATCACACAAATGCATGTCCCTGCCAGGAATCGAACCCGTACCCCATTGATTGCGTAGTTAGGGTCAATAACCACTTGACCAACGGGGCGGTCATGAGCAATGTATCATGTGTAACCATTAGGCATGGCACATTTCACGCATCACTGGTTAGATATATCACTCGTTATAACATAATTCACGTGTCACACCAGTTAGGTACATGCATGGAAATCGTCTGTTATATAACGCGAGAGTGATTTAATTTCACTCTGGCCAAGTTACTACTTAAACTTTACGTTGTTACACTTTAGTAATCACTAATAAATTGTAATCGTAAAAATAACTCTACATCAAGTCATTGCGACATGTAACAGACGGAATAAAGCATCTATTGTGACGATAATCGACACTAATAAAATATAACGGTCGTGATTTATCACGCGTGATATAACAGCGACAAAAAATAAATAACTTCACGACGTGATAGTGAGATAAAAGTAGCTATAATTTCCATCACTAATAACCACAGACCACATGAACACTAATAAACACGCCATTGGTAATAAAACGTGTCGCCGCGCATATGAGCAAACGCTGTCAAAAATGTCATATATTTGTAGAATTATTATATCGTGAAAAAATATAAATAAACCGTGTTGTATTGTTTTATCGTACCGAATGAGATGACAAGGCTTAAAAATTACCCTTGAAGTGATTTTATTTCACCGGTAAGTAGTATATAACTCTGTATTTCTGTGTGTGATTGCAAGCTACAATGACAAACTAAAATTGTCTTGAACGGCCTATACATTTAATCCATGTGTATAACATATCGCGCGAAATAAACGACAGGTGCTCATTTACTCTTCAATTTCCAATTCAAATTCCCATTGCCGCATTTTACTGATCTACTAACGATTATAGACGATGTCTATCGATAACCGCAACCGCGACGTGCTCATTCGAGGCATGAGAGTGGTAACACACCACCCGCCACATTCCGAGTTGCTCAGGTTTTACATTTTTGAGAAAAACCTCAAAAAAACCTCAACAAGACGAAGAAAACTAGTTATTTTGCAAATTTCCGCAAACTTTTAAGTGTCTGTGAACTTTAAGCAACCTTTGCGATGTCACTGATAGGGAAAACATATAAAAGCGGTGTAAGAAATGGAACAAACTTACCGGAGGTCTGAAAAATAATGAAGACCCCAGCGGCAGTTATCCACCCTCGTCCACCACACTCTACTAGGTGGTAGAGTTCTGCATTTTCTCGCCCGGGTCTGGTACCACCGCTTTCCCTATTCCTGCCGCAATAGCGTCAGTGCTTGTCACTGTCATGTTCCGGTTTGGAGGGTAAGGTAGCCGGTAAACTTATGTATGTGGCATTAGATCTCGCCACAAGATAGCAACGTACAATTAACACCTTTGGTGTCTATAGTCGATGATTGACTCTTTCCATCAGGAGACCCATCTGCTTGTTTGCTATCTTATGACATGGAAAAAACTTTATACCACGACAACACCAAACACAAAAGCACACAATTTACGCACTTAAAAAACCTCAATAACACTTTTGTCCGATCCTAGGATCTACCCGAAACCTCATGATTTGAGGCAAATAGGTTAACCCCTAGATCACGAGATCACACTTCTAAAAATAGTGCCCCTATTAAATAATCTATATTAATTATTAAAGCGATAGGTAATGCCAAACTACGAAATAGACACCTCTTTGAAAGCCTACTACTGCTAACCGGTTGGTCCAATAATTTAAAAAAAATATGCATTATGCGTATAATATAATTAAGTTTAAATTTTAAGTTCGTTTTTTTTAAATTTTATTGTTATTTTTGACGGAAAAAAATCGAATATCTTTCTTATTTTTACGCAAAAATTTGCCTATAACTTCCAAACTACTGTAACGATTTTGATGATTTTTTCTTTTTATTACAGACAATTTATTGCTTTATAAAATTTAAGTTCAAAATTTTACAAAATCATTATATTGTGCTATTAAATCAATAAAAACCTTATTATTTAATTCGCGGACAGCGCTCGCTTCGAAAGTCAGTCTCCCGGTAGCGTTCATACGGGGAGGCTGTGTCGCATGTTAGCGTGCTCCGCTCTCCATATTCGAGTCAAAGAGTAATAGTACAGATAGAACGTTTGGCACAATAGTAAGGTTGTGCCGTTAGGAAATTGAACATTTCGTTTACGCTTTGACGTTTTTTTATAGTAGATAATGAGCTTGGACCGAGAAGGCTGTTTTTTTTTACAGATGTTGTTCTTATGATATAGACAAGGAATAAGAAAGGATTTTTTTTAAATTCATCCCTTAAGATGGTGAAATAGGGGGTGAAAGTTTGTATGAAACTCTGTCATTTTTGAGTTGAAATGAATGATATGCTGTAATTAAATTATCCTTTAACTGAAAAAAAATTAAATACAAATTTAATATTTTTTTGAATTCTAGCCCATAGAGAGGTAAAAAGAGGCTTTAAAGTTTGTATCAAAAATGAATTGTTTATTTATTGCATTACTATAAAATCTAAATTATTTTAATTAAGTATTTATGATTTTTAATACAATTAAGATGTACGAATTTTCGGATTTTTTAGTACTTATGCTCTTCAATCGAAATTGAAGAAACATGCATGTAATGTTGGAAGTTTCATCCATTAAAGGAGTAAAAGTGTGTGTTACAATTTATATGAAAAATAAAACGTTCATGGTCAAAATAACTTGAAACTCGGCACTTACGTTCTTCAACACAATTTAAGAATCATATATTTGGGGATTTTTTTTAAATTTCATTCCTTAAAGGGTAAAAAAAGCATTGATGTTTGTATAAAAAATAGATTGTTTATTGTAGAATATTGTAGAAATTATTTAAAACTTAGTATTTATGATTTTTAATACAATTAAATGAATACGAGTTTAAGGTTTTCAAATGTCATCTTTTCAAACGATGAAAAAAGTAGTAAAGTTTGTAAAAAAATAAAATATGTTTAATCAAAATCTCTTCAAATTTATTAGTCATGTTCTTTAATTCAATTAAATAAACGTGCATGTAATGATGCTGTGAGTTTTATCTCTTAAAGATGTAAAAGAGGGTATTAAAGGGGCTGAAAGCTAGTACTTTATAAATAGTTTTGTTTGCGAGTAGACGCTGAATAATATTTTGAGACTATTCATGTATTACCTACGTTTACGCTTGAATTTTTTATTAGCTATAGATAGATAAGTATTTTGTCAATATTTTGTATAAATGTACAAAAACAAAAAAAAAAAAACATATAAACAACGAAGATAATTCAAGCAAGCGAATAAAAAGCAAAACTCTAAAGAAAAAAAATAAAAACTGGTACTATTTGGCGGTAGTAAGGACTTCGCAACAAAAAATAAATAAATTAAAATATATTTAATATATTTTAATTAATTTATTATACATACAAATTGTCTAAATAAAACAACTTATTTAGTAGTTTCCTTTATAAACATTAAATCAATTTATATATCTTCTTTTTTATTACGACAAACAAAAACTAAGAAGCTAGTTAGTTTTAAAATGTTATTCAAGAGATTACATTTTACAAAATCAAATTTTAAAAGGTTTTGTTAAATATTAATTGTTGATTGTATGTATTAAAATAAAGTGCTACACGGGATGTATTGTATATTACAAAACTTTCAAAGAAATAGGATATGTAACTGTTATTATTGCGTAAATTGTAATATAATTTTTTGTCGATTTTCGGTATATTTTTTTTCTTTATATATTTATCGTTTTTCTAAAATGAATGTATATGTAATCGATAAATGAGCGATTACTGGTTATTGGTTTTGAGTTTGACAACATTCAGTCGATTCATGATGATAAAAGTTCATATAGGTGAACAAAAATGTTAAAACGTATGTATCTGCATCCACTGTAAATACTCTTTGACTTTGGACCATGCCACGCGCGAAATAATATTTGCGCTGCTCCTGTTAGAAACTCAAGGTCGTTCGCAGCTGTAATCGCCTTAACCGCTCGAGTACCAACCTTTCACGCGCGATATTTAGCGGTGCCATTCGTCACTAATTGACCCGCGCCAACGCTGATACCGCGCTGTACAAATAATATGATATTTCTCTATAATTAAATCATATTTTATCATTCTATAAACGTATTGATACATATATTTTCTGTCTACTAGGATTCAAAATAAAGTTATTCAGTAAAATATTTAACATCCATACTAATATTATAAATGCGAAAGTAACTCTGTCTGTCTGTCTGTCTGTTACGCTTTCACGGCTAAACCGCTGAACCGATTTGGATAAAATTTGGTACAAATATAGGTTGAGACCCAAGAAAAGACATAGGGTAGTTCTTATCCCGGAAATCCCACGGGAACGGGAACTATGAGGGTTTTTATTTTAGAATTTTTTTTCACGCGAACGAAGTCGCGGGCACAGCTAGTATATAATAAAATTCAAATTCAAATTAGGTGCGGTCATATTTTACCCATTGAGCGCCGGTAGAAACTTAAAAAATACGAAGTGGTCATATATAACCGACTGGGCGTCCAAAGATATTATAAATACGAAAGTTTGGATGTTTGGATGGATGGATGTTTGTTACTCAATCACACAAACACCACTGAATGGATTTAGATCAAATTTAGCACACAGGTAGATGATGACCTGGAATAGCACCTTTTATCAAAATAAGAACTGTTATAATGCAGCGGGCTGCACGCTACAGCTTGTATCTATACTAATATAAAATTGTAAAGTTTGTTTGTTTGTTTGGTTGTACGCGCTAATCTCGAAAACTGCTGAACCGATTCGAATAATTCTTTTTGAGTTGGATAGCCTGTTTATCGAGGAATCTTATAGGCTATATAACATCTTGCTACGACTAGTACGAAGTCGCGGGCAACAGCTAGTTAAATATATAATATTTCATGGCCGAATCGTAAAGTTGCCCACATCATGAAATCCTCGAGAATTTCATGAAATGGTGGCATTTCATAAAAATGTTCACTGTCCATTGGCCACGTCATGATGTTCCTTGATCAGATCAATGATAAGAAATCGTTTATCGATATCGATACTGAACGCGCGACTTTTTCAAGAAATGGTCAAACTTATTTGAAAATATCGTAAAATAGTTACATTAACTGCCGCTAGAAGCATTGGAAGCTCTTTGTTTATTTTTGTCAACATGGCGGTTCCCCTTGCCGTGCGTTATTTGTTAATGACCTGAAAACTATGTTGAAATGACTTTTGATATTTCGGCGTTCCTAGTTTTAATAAATGTTTGTCATACTTAAAAAATAATAAACAAATATTCTGGATTTTAATGAAAAATCTTGAGTCTTGACATCCTTTTTTCACGATATGGCCAATCGTGTATTATAAATCGTGAAACGTTAACGAGTTAACGATATTGTCAATTTTAGTTGAAATATTTCATCAAAAGAGTTTAGTTTAGTTTAGTTGAAATATTTCATGAACAGAGATATTTCATTACTACGATCAGGCCACGATATATATAAAAGAGAGCTTACCTCACGGAAAGTCATACTCCTGTCTCCCATCACGAATGCCTGTTTGTCCGGGGCCCGCTTACATATTTTCGTCCACCTGGTCACCACAGTCATACCTTCCCGTTCCCATATCCATATTTTCGCCACCGTTGCAAGAATAACACGCATACCACTGTGAAAATATTAAAAAATATATACATTTATAGTTACACTAGACCTGGTTCCCCCATGTTGGTTCCGGGCTCCTTTGAAGAATAGACCAACTGCCGTTCTGCCAGGCAGGTCGTAAAAGGCGATCGATTGGCTATGCGAGTCATAACCATCGTGACTACTAGGTGGTAGAGTTCTGCATTGTCTCGCCCGGGTCTGATACCACCGCCTTACTTATTCCTGCCGCAATAGCGTCAGTGCTTGTCACTGTCGTGTTCCGGTTTGGAGGGTAAGATAGCCGGTAAATTTATGCATGTGGCATTAGACCTCGCCACAAGATAACAACGCACCATTAACACCTTTGGTGTCTATAGGCGATGGTTGACTCTTTCCATCAAGAGACCCATCTGCTTGTTTGGTATCTTATACTATAAAAAAATACCCGAGCAGTACAATACCACGTCACTAGTATACCTATATCTTTCATAGAAACTCAAAATATATTTTTTTATAATCAGATAGCAAAAAAATGGCTTTACTGGTGGGCAACGAAAAGCAATCGCTTATAGACACCAAAGATGGTAATGGTGCATTATTATTCGTGTAGCGGGATAGTACATACTGCCACATGAATAAGTTTACCGGCTACCTTATTTTCCAAACCAGATCAAGACAGTGATTAGCATTAACGCTATTGCGGCATGAATTGGTAAGGCGTGGTGCCATATACCCAGGAGAGACGTTACAAAACTTTACCTCCTAGCAGTCGCAATGGTAGTCAAACATATCGCCAATCGTTTGGTGTCGCCTAGTGTGCGCCTATTACGAACTGCCTAGCAGAATGGCAGATGGTGCATTCTTAAAGGGTAGCCTGGACCAACACGTACAACTTGTCTATGAGTAAAATGTCATTGATACCTCTGTAACAAAGAGGGGGGTGGGGAGGGAGTTAGCTAAATAAGTACAAACAATATATAAACCCCTCCGCTAAAAATACCAGGCGATCAGGAGAGGCCAAGGTCCAACTTTAAACACCTCACGTCGCGCTCAATAGAGTAATCATTGACGTCCGGCGTCCGCTACAATGGAAAAATTGAGATACCACACCTTTACAAAACCGCTTTCAAATGTGATGTAATCGAGATTTGTACCCTACATATCATTGAACAATAAATATAGTGTACAGTAGGGATTTCAATTAGATTGGACAGAAGTTGGAGGTACGTTTTAAAATGAAAGAAGTTTTAAAACGGTAAATAAGTTTATTAAAAAATGTGATAGAATTTTTAGAATTATGAATTAGTTTGTTAGAAAATGTTATAAATGTTTGAAACTGACAAATTTCTTTGTTATAAAAACGTAATAGAAATTTGAAAATGATACATCAGTTTATTATAGAAATATGGTGAAATTTTTAAAATGATTAATTAGTTTGTTATAAAAATGGGAAAGAAGTTATAAAGCAATAAATTAGTTTATTATACAAATGTTATAGAAGTTAGCAGTAGTTATAGTTAGAAGTATTCGCCTCTGTGTTCTAGTAGTTCAGCGTTGACGTTGACCACATGAGGTCCCGGGTTCGATTCCCGGGTCGGGCACATAAAAAAAGTGTTTTTTCAGTTTTCTGAGAAACACAAATTTGCCCGGGATTGGAAATGCCCGGTTGGTGATAGGCTTGCCACCTATCACATTGTGGGACCAAGTATCTTCGGCTAATCGTGGGTGCACTTGTTGTACCTCTGCCTACCCCTTTAGGGATATGGGCGTGAAGATACTTTATTATAGAAGTTTTAAAACAATCAATCAGTTTATTATAAATGTAATAGAAGTTTTAAAATAATGAATCAGTTTATTATAAAAATGTAAAAGAAGTTAAAAATTATAAATCAGTTTATTATAAAAGTGTTATAGAAACTTTTAAATAATAAATCAGCTTATTATAAAAATGTTATAAAAGTTAAAAAGGATAACTCAGTTTATTATAAAAAAATATAGAAGTTTTATAATTATAAATAAATTTATTATAAAAATGGAAACTGGTTAATCAATTAATTATAAATTTATAATCCAAAAAACAACAGTATCAATTTAGGGTCCTTTCTAAGTGAGTATTGATAAACTGCCTTAGTGCTAGGCATCTCGTTTAGGCTGAGTTTGTAACACTGGAGTGAAAGAAGTAAGGCCTGAAAGAAATTGTATTGGGGTAAAAAGGAGAAAGGGCATTCTGCGTTGGTTCGGGCATGTAGAAAAAATGCTAGATGAAAGATTCACAAAACAGATACAATGTGATTGCAGAAGGATGTATGTAGGTACCGACAGGAAGACCAAAACTGACATACCGTGACCAGACTGATCGGGTGTTCTCTGAAGGTGACAAAACTGCAAGAATCATGATTCATGACATATGGCACACGGTTCTTTTTGCCTTTTCCGTAAGGGATCTGACGTGAAAATATGTACATATTAGCTGCAGCGTGCAGCACGCTGCATTATAAAAGTTTTTGGCAAATCCCGCGGGATCACCTAATTTTTTCGGAATAAAAAGTAGTCTATGTGCTATTCCAGGTCATCATCTACCTGTGTACCAAATTTCATTCAAATCCGTTCAGTAGTTTTTGCGTGATTGAGTAACAAACATCCGTCCAAACATCCAAACTTTCGCATTTATAATCTTCTCTTATATATATAAAAGAAAGTCGTGTTAGTTACTCCACTTATAACTCAAGAACGGCTGAACCGATTTAGCTGAAAATTGGCAGGGAGGTAGTTTAGAGCCAGGAGAAGGACATAGGATACTTCTTTTTTTTGTATTTTTTCCAATTAAAAAATAAATCTGCTTATTTATCGCCATTAAGGCGGAACAAAGTTTGCCGGGTCAGCTAGTATTAATATAGATATAGTCTTTATTTTTACAAAACACATATTAAAAATATTCAAGGTTTTATTTATTATATTTTGTAATGTGTTTTCGCTGTTTCAAGATTTTTTGAGTGTTATTATAATGTTTTTAATTTGTTATTATTTCCGCTTTTATAGGAGTATTTATCAACCAAAGAAAAAAAACGAAGGTTATCAGTTTGACACGTATGTGGGTATGTAATATGGTTGGAATTGGATAATATTTGAATGAGATGGCCAATTTCGGCGTCCAAGCATATTACATACATATTACGTGAGTGCAGGTATCCATACTAATAGGTATTACAAACGCGAGTCTGTCTGTCTGTCTGTTACGCTTTCATGGCTAAACCGCTGGACCGATTTGCATGAAATTTGGCATGGATATAGTTGAAGATCCGGGGTCAAACATAGGCTATTTCTTTTTTCAAAAATCAGTCTCTGGATGGCTGTTATAGGGGATGAAATTTTTATTACAATCTATTTGGATGACTTATTAATATATACTCGCGGGTGAAGCGCGGGTCAGCTACTGTTTGTATATTTGTATTTTTTTTTTCTGATTATTTTCTCGGGAATTAATAGCTATATATATATATATATATATATATATATATATATATATATATATATATATATATATATATATATATATATATATATATATAGCTATTAATTCCCGAGAAAATAATATATATATATATATAATATATATATATATATATATAATATAATCCTTTTTGATTTAAATTAGATATAATCCAACCTAGAAAATAGTCTAAATTCCATCGAAATCGTTCAATAGTTTTTGAGATATGAGGATAGTTAATACCTGAAGTCGGTTTAATTTCTTAAATTACTGTTATGAATTACGTGGTTCTGATTTCAAAATGATCATTTATCATTTGTATTATGTAACTAGTAGAAAACTTGTTACATTTAAATATTTTGTACATTTTCAACCGATGAAAAAAGTCGAGATATATATAACTTGTAGAGAAAAGTAGAAATAACTTGGGAGGGAAGAGTTGTGCGACGAAGAGAGTCCAAGAGCAAACGTCGTGCGATTTCCCATCAATCATTAAATGGTAGGTAGGGGCCATGGGCGGTGGTGGGTTTACCCTGTATTCAAGGATTTATAACGTTATAATTTCGATACGTTTGCGTCGTCGTGATTGGTTATGATATATGATATTATGACGTTGTCTTCTAGCGCTAGTTGATGAACCAATCACAAAAGAGCATGAAACGTGGCGAACCAATCACGAAACAGCAAACATGTCGACATTATAACGTTTTAAATCATTGCCGGTACTACTTGCAGCTAGGTACTATCTATGCATATAATAAAATCGTAGGAAAGTTAATGTATGTCCGGGGTAAACTCAAAAAGTACTACATGGATTTACTTCAAATTTTGCATGAATATTACTAACAGGTCGGGTCAACATATAGGCTACATATTATCACGTTATCACCTACGGGGGAGGAGCTGTGCGGAGAAACGAAGTCCGCGCGAACAAAGTCGCGGGCAATAGCTAGTATAGCAATAAAACTGAACACGACAGTTAAAGTTGCAGGTATTTAATTGTCCAATTTAGTAACATTTTAACCGCCGACACAAACGTGTATTATATTAGTTTAAATTGTGACTAAATCGAAGGGACTTGAGTTCAATGCCCAACAGACATAACATAAGCATTTATGCGACATGTAAGGCGTGTATTTCTGATTCCCTCACACACACATTCATGCACACACATATTATACAAGTTGACTGATAAAATTTTATATACTGAAGGAGTATGTTCAACACTCGACTGTGATATCGGATATGTAAAAAATAGATACTTAAATTTTGACCTAATTATCCAATAAAAATGTTAAGTGCGAAGACCCGCGCACGGCGCATAGTAGTTCATTGATTATTTAAACAGCAATTTACCGAACTCGCAACTGGACTCTGTAGTACATCGTGCAGTAACCATACTTTTTGAATATAACTATACTGATTTCATTGAGGTTTGATTTGTGGCTAAGCAATATGAATCATTTTATTTTATTATATTTTTATTAATAATTTTATTATATTTTTATTGTTTACCTATATTTTTATTTTTTATAAATAATTTTATTATATTTTTATTACTTACTTATGACCATTATTATTATCATATTCTATAACATTTAATTTTTTTTTGCAAGCCTATATACAAAGTATCTGTGATATTATCGGTTTAATTTTGTACACGGGTTTTACTAATCCAAAATATTTCGTAGTGATAAAATGATTATTTTTACTTTAAATAAAATAAAATTTCAAACAAACTAATTCGTTGTTATATATAAAATTTTAAATACACTGTTCAGCATAATATTATGTTTACTACCAACATAACTACGCACTACCTAAGTTCTATTACGTCACTCCCAATACGTAATCATTTACAAGTCCATTGTTTTGGTCGGTGTAGTACTAAATTGTAAGCGAAAGAAATACAATATCATTGAATTTCGACGTATTACTAGATTTTTATTGAAATGACTATAACATGTCAACGTTCAGTAATGCCTTTAATCAACCTATATGCCTCTTTCGGATCCGACAGGGTTTTCTTTACACTCTGTAAAATTGAAAAAAATATCCTAAGTTATTTAAACTAAACCTTGGAATGTCTGGGGTTGATTTTATCGTGTACAGTTTAAAAAAATATTCCTAAAGCCCTGTATCAAAAATCAATTAAGTAGATACCGTTAACTTCACTCATTATTCATTAATAAAGTTTGTGTTAGCAATGTGTCTTGCAATACCTAAACAATAACAATTTTTACCCGTGTTGGTTCCGGGCTCCTTTGAAGAATAGACCAACTGCCGTTTTGCCAGGCAGGTTGTAAAAGGCGACTGATTGGTTATGCGAGTCACTACCATCGTGGCTACTAGGTGGTAGAGTTCTGCATTGTCTCGCCCGCGTCAGGTACCACCGCCTTACTTATTCCTGTCGCAATAGCGTCAGTGCTTGTCGCTGTCGTGTTCTGGTTTGGAGGGTAAGGTAGCCGGTAAACTTATGCGTGTGGCATTAGTCCTCGCCACAAGATAGCAACGCACCATTAACATCTTTGGTGACTATGGCGATGGTTGACTCTTTCCATCAGGAGCCCCATCTGCTTGTTTGCTATCTTATGATATAAAAAAAAATTACGATACTTGCGCATTG
Organism: Apodemia mormo; assembly: GCA_036924255.1. Lineage (NCBI taxonomy): Eukaryota > Metazoa > Arthropoda > Insecta > Lepidoptera > Riodinidae > Apodemia > Apodemia mormo. The sequence continues at coordinate 2,329,326 of JAUPFN010000025.1, forward strand.
CGAGATACGTGATAACCCCGCCGGTTTGGGACCCTCGATACCGTCGATGTTGCAAGATTCTATTACTGAATCCGATCACACTTCACTGTGGCTCAGTTAAAAGGATAGGTTTAGAAGTTGCAGGAAATATTGCGGCAGTTATAGGTAAGGCGGTGGTATGTGGTCTAATGCCACATGCATAAGTCAGTGACTAGCACTGACGCTATTGCGGCAGGAACAGGTAAGGCGATTGTACCAGACCCGGTCGAGCCGATGCAGAACTCTACCACCTAATAGTCACGATGGTAGTGACGCGGATAGCCACTCGGTCGCCTTTTACGTACCTACCTGGCAGAACATCAGTTGGCCTATTTTTCAAAGGAGCCCAGAACTCACACGGAGACACTAGTCGTGAGATTAACGCAATATTCTATATTTTGTAGATTTGTAGACCAAAATACAGACGGTATTGAAATCGTATCTAACACAAGTTTCTTGTTTTTAAAACAAAACAGAAACAATAGTGGACTTTGACGTGTGTGTACAATAGGAGCCTATACTGACAGATATGGAACACCTTTGAACTTTAAACTTGCCAAGTGATATCTTCACAGGAGAATATATCATTTTAGCAAGTTCGAATTAGAATTAAAATTAAAAAACGCGTAGATACCAGGGTATTTACGCGTTTTTTAATATAGTGAATGTAAAATTTTCAAAGTTTAGTGAAATAGGCCTGTTTTCATTAAGAATGAATAGGATATATTGTAGTGTCTAATGATTTATGATATGGAGATAAAAACTAAAATATTCACCATATTAAGAAACACGTGAATACCAGGGTATATACGCATTTTTTAATATGGTGAATGTAACATTTTCAAAGTTTAGTGAAATAGACGTGTTTCAGTTAAGAATGAATCGAATATATTGTAATTTCTAATGATTTGTGTTATGGAGATAACGAAAAACTAAAATATTTCTTTTAAAAGAAGAATTAATAATATTTTTAGGATGTAATTCCGGCAAAAAAGACAGTAAACGCAAATCTGGAAGTCTTGCGTCACACCGTGATAAAACGTCATATTGTTTTTTAAAATTTTCATAGAAACCACAGTGTATGTAATGCATGTGCAGCGTGATGTCATTTAGACGCCATGACAGTCTAATGCGTTTTCGAGATTTTAAAATATTTTTTTAAACGTTAAATTTTTGTTATAAATATACAATATTTGACGGGTCAAGTGGTTAGCGACCCTGACTATGCAATCGACGGGCCTCGGGTTCGATTCCTGACGGGAACAATTTGTGTGATAATTATTAATGACTGTGTTTCCGCGTATGGGTAATTATTAAATGTATTCCTGTATTTATATATGTATTTCTATGTAATAGCATCTTCGCAAGAACCTCCACCAACCCATGGCCCTATCGCCCTCTCGGTCATACGGATCGCGTCGTAGCCGAATCGTGGGAGATGCACCGGGAATATTACCGGGTTATCTTAGCTCCCTACAAGTTCTTCCTACATGTCCCTAGAGTCACTCTCCCCCTACTGGGGCTGACAATACTATAAAACATTCGCATCAGCAGTCAGTCCCACTCCACTCTTTTGCGATACCATGACTTAAAAAACTCTCGCAACCTCGCAAAGTTCACCTCCGAGAACACAAGATCCTGGAAATAAATTGGTCCCTCTTCGCGCCTAATAATACCCTCAAGCATTCGTACCCTCCTCTCAACTGCGTACAGCTTGCAGTCCCACAAAATATGGTCTCTGTACTCCTCAGCCTCTCCACAAGCACGGTCTGCCGATTACTTAAGTTGCCAGTGCCGAAGGCGGCCACGAAAGCAAACGTCCCATAAGCATCTGAGACGTCACAATCGGGCTCTTCTATTAGAGGGAAAAAGCGTTTTAGATCTCTCCCTTTCAATCTCTTCTGAGTCCCAGCGCTTCTGCTACTCCAATATGGCGTTTCTCCACACATCTCTTTTACGCGCGCTTTCCCTTTCGCTATTCGTTGGTACATGAATCTGCAGCCCCTCCAACCTGCCCGTCCGAGATACCTCAATATCCGCTGGTAATATGCCTGCCAGTACAGGTAGCGCCAAAGAGCTCACGGTCCTGTAGGCTTTTGTTAATAAAATTAACGCCGGCCTTTGACATCGTAAAAGTTTGCTTTTTGCAGCATACGACCCCGCTCTATGCTGCCAATAGATATAATAGTATCGTTGGCTAACACCCATAACACAAGCAAATAATTTGCTTACTTTGGAGTTAGATCAGTTAAGTGTATATAATAGTTATCCCGTGAGTTTTTGGTTAATATACCTAAGGCCGGTTACCGAAGCGCAAATTAATATAAAAAATCAATTTGTGTTTAACAGAAGATTGAGTTTATGTATTAACTTTTTGACAGTCTGTCAACAATTTGTTAATGTGGGTGCTAATTTAGCTGTTATTCTTCATTTTGAGTTTCGAAAATGTGTTTAATAATAATCTGTTAATTCGTCGCTAACATGATTGCAGATTATCGAGTATTATGTAACCAGCCGAAATAATTATCAACTGTTAACGACCAATTACCTATTTATCTGTTAAAGCCTGTGGTTAAAGGCCGTGCCAGAAACTGACAGATTGTCAACAAATTGTTAATTTTGACAGATCGTTAGATGATTGTATATTTAATTTGCGTTTCAAAAACCGGCCGTTAATAAGGTTAAGGTAAGTATTAAATAGTTTATCAAATTAACGGCCGGTTTCCGAAACGCAAATCAATTTTAACAAGAAATTAATCTATGTTTAACATAATTTTTACAAGCAAATGATATGTCAAATACAGATTATGGCTTGTTAAAATTAATTTACGTTTCGGAAACCGGCCGTTAGTCAACTAGTCTATTTATACCTACTGAGTTTACAGATTTTTCATTACTAGCGAGTAGCGATCGTCCGCTAATCGAAATTCGACCATATACTTAGTTTATGAAATGAACGAGAGTTAATATAATGACCATCATAATAAACAAAATAATATATATTAAGAAAATACTGTAAGCCGGCTGACCCTGCAGGCCATCGCTGAAACTTCCCGTTAAAGTATTTTGAGCTTAAAGAAGAAAAACCCTACTGAGGATAGATTTTTGTGTTCCAAGAGTTCAAAAATCTAAAGTTTGTAAAAATTGATACTTAATAATTTAATATTCGAAAAGATTTACATTTTATAGATACAAAATTCAGGTGTTACAAGATATTTTATAGATTCAGGCGTTATTTTGCAAATTTCGGCAAATTTTGTATTTTTTTTTTATATCATAAGATAGCAAACAAGCAGATGGGTCTCCTGATGGGAAGAGTCAACCATAGCCTATAGACACCAAAGATGTTAATGATGCGTTGCTATCTTGTGGCGAGGTCTAATGCCACATGCATAAGTTTACCGGCTACCTTACCCTCCAAACCGGAACACGACAGCGACAAGCACTGACGCTATTGCGGCAGGAATAGGTAAGGCGGTGGTATCAGACCCGGGCGAGACAATGCAGAACTCTACCACCTAGTAGCCACGATGGTAGTGACTCGATAGCCAATCGGTCGCCTTTTACGACCTGCCTGGCAGAACGGCAGTTGGACTATTCTACAAAGGAGACCGGGACCAACACGGCGAAAAAAAAAAAATTTTCAAAATGATGATCGATTCTGATCTTTTGGATAGCATTCAATACAATTGTTAAGCTTTAAATTGTTTTATTGGCTACAAATTCGACGTTTAAAAATTTCGCAGAAATGTAAAAAGAAAAACTTAAAAAAAATTCGTCATTGATAAATTCCGAACGGACCAGCCGATTTTATTCAATTTACGGTATTTGACGCAGATTTTAAAGTAGAAGCGCTAGCTAGATATTTAAAAAAATCGGTATATTTGCCTGAAAATTATTTTAAGAATATTAAGTAAGTTTGCAGTAAACAATGTAATTTTATAGGTATATGAATAGCTAAAACTTTTGAAAATTTAATTCGATTTTTATTTTTGAAACAGCATTCGACGTAGTTTTGCATATTTGAAATATCGTAGATCAAAAACTGATTGGTTGAAAAACTTCTAAATTAGGTTCAAAATAACACTTTTCTAAAGTTTTCGTCAACGGTTACTCCCGAACGGATAGTTTTATTTTGATGCAATTTACGGTATTGGCCGTAGTTTTTTAAGGAAAAGAGCTGATTAGATTTTGTACTTAATTGGTACATTAATCTGAAAGTAATTTGAAAAAAAAATGTTTCTCCGAAATTGTTTTAGGCTTTTTCGTAATTTATTAAAATCTTGTAAGTTTAGATTTTTAGAAAGTCATAATTAAGGGGACCCCAATTAAATTATGTTGGTTGATTAAATTATATTATATGTATGTGAAAAAAGTCGGAAAAGTTTCCTGTACCTCAAAACGTGGAAGATCTGATTGTGGACGTGGAAGATCGTGGAAATTTCGATTTTATAAAATCGGGGTACAATCAGTAACTTCTTCACCTATATACCTACGTAATGGGAAGTTAAAAATTCCACGTGTTGGTCAGGCTCCCGGGCTCGTAAGAGGCGAACGATTGTTAATACGATTCACTACCGTCATGGCTACTAGGTGGTAGAGTTCTGCATTGTTTCGCCAGGGTCAGGTACCACTAGCTTACCTATTCCTGCCGCAAATTACCGTCAGTTCTTATCAATGTCGTTTTCCGGTTTTGAGGGTAAAGAAGCCGGTAAACTTATACATGTCGCATCAACACCCCGCCACATGGATAGCAACGCATCATTAACAACTAACAACTTTTGTGTCTATAAGTGATGATTGTCTCTTTCCATCAGGTGAGACACCTGCTTGTTTGTTATCTAATGATATTAAAAAATATTTTACAAAAATATTTTTAAGTGTGAAATACAATTACAAATAGAAAACATAATACTTACATTAGGTCTCTGTAGATTGTTTTTCTCCAAATATAAATCCACTGATACCTATCGCCTGTTAGTAGGTAAAGTGATAGCATCGCTATGAAACTAAGCATTATAGGTGAACTTTGAAATATCCATGATAACAAAACGCAAACTAAAGTTATCGCTGTTAAAATAATGCTCTTCTTTTCTTCGGCTTCTTCAAAACGAACTTCTGCTTTTTCTGTCATGCTGGTATTTTTATGTGTTATTTTCTTTCTGCAACAAGAAAAGATTACTTTCGTCTACCCGTTTGGTACCACTCGCGCTACCTTTTCCTGTCACAATAACGTCAGTGCTCGTCACTGTTTTTTCATGTTTCAGGGTAAGGTACTTATACTTATGATATTAGATCCCACCACAATTAGACAACAACCATTTATGTCTCTGGTGTCTTATTAGGCGCTTAATTATTTTCATCTGGAGAGTCAAATGCTTATTTGCTACTTTATGAGTGACTAGCTGTTGCCAGCAACTTCGTTCGCGCGGACTTCGTTTACTCCGCACTGCTCCTCCCCCGTAGGTGTTAGCGTGATAATATGTAGCCTATATGTTGACCCGGCCTGTTAGTAATATTCATGTGAAATTTGAAGTAAATCCATGCAGTACTTTTTGAGTTTACCCCGGACATACATACGGACAAACAGACAAACAGATAAACATACAAACAGACAAAAATTCTAAAACTATATTTTTGGCTTCGATATCGATTGTAGATCACGCCTCAAGTATTCTTTTAAAAAAGTATTCAATGTACAGTTTTGACTTTCCTACGATTTTATTATATGTATAGATATGACAAACAAAGTAAATTACTGAAGTACCTAGTGAATTTTAATTGAACTTTTAAATAATTAAATGTTTTTACAAACCTATTATAGGCAATAATTAATAATTATTATTATCAATGGATTTTTTTTATCATAAGCAGTCATAAGCTTCTAAACTAGAAAAGTAATATTATAATTGACCGCCCCGTTGGCCCAGTGGTTAGCGACTCTGACTACGCAATCAAATCGAACCCGGACCTCAGTGTTAGGGTAGGGGTAGAGATAGGGTATCCCACTCGTTCCGACTCATTGCGAACCACAGCGGAGCGCACTCGTCCGCCGCGGTCCGCGCATATTCTGCACGTCTCGATGCAACGCAAACTCGTGTACTCAAAGCACATACGCTTCACTGGCTCAACTAGATCGACCTTCGTTTTTGGGGGAGAGTACTGTAGCGGCTCAAAGAATCATAAATGCTAGAAGAAAAAAATAATAAAAAATAGAAAATGATGAAGTTCTAAATAAAATCCTGAATTTTGATATCACAATTATTTATCTTGTATAAGCTATATACAAGTTTCAACAATTCTCAAATGGACTTCGGTCCCCAGGCAGTAAATCCTGCCTGGCTGGGAAGATCTTCCTTTTCCTTTTCCTTATCTTTGTGTGACGTCATAAACCTCCACAGTTATGACGTCACCTGACAAAAAGCTGGCCCGCTGGTTCCATCACTATGACCCTTCAGCGGTAAGGACCAGCGGCGCCACAATGTGTTTACAGATAATGTCTATTATTAGTTCTCTAGTCTAATTACTCAATGGTGTAACTGCGCGAATCTGTAGTAGTATTCACTTTGAAATCTAACTTATATATCAGTATTAATTAATATTATAACACTATCATAACTTATATATCAGTATTAACTAATATTTCACTGTAATTTGGACCTTAAAGCAACAGTAATAAGATCTGATACTGATACTGTAGGGAAAACGTCTGTCTCGCTCGTACGTACGGCGCGGCGTATCGTGAAAATATTTGAATATTTTCACGAATCCGACGGGCGCCAATCTAGTGAATCCGAACTATTCCGAATGATATTATCCGTGTCATTTTGGTTAGCCGTTACAGAGATTAGGCGAATATCAAATATTAGCATATTACAGTTCCCCGGATTACTAATCCACGAATCCTTTCAGTATTACTAATATCTTAACGAATACCTACTAATATATCAGTCGCACCATTTATCTGTAGTATCGTCGCGACCGGAATTAGCGCCCAAGACTTTACATACCTATTATCTACAATAATTAATATGATTTGTGTCTAAAGGTGGAGGTTATCTTTCGTTACCCGCATGCCTGTTTACTATAGAATACTAGACATAAAAAAATAGTGATAAATACAGATATACTTTTAACCTCGTTTAATAGGACGTGATAAGTAATTAACACAAACAAAATGTTATTTATGTAGTTCATTAACTTACTCGTAGTTGGCTGGATTTGGACCATGATTCTGAAATAAAACCCATTAGAAATTTATGTGAGATTTTTAAAAAACAATTTTGTCCGTTTTTTTACCTAACTTTGTATAAATTTATTTATTTTAATACTCTAAGTGCTTATTCTGAAATATTGTAAAAAAACTGTTTGTCATTTGATTCTCACAAAATTAGCACTTTTAAAGTGCTTAATATTTTACAAAAGAGTACCTACCTTAATTTAATTATATATTTATATAATTAATTTAATATTTTATAATAAAATTCCTACGGAAATAATTAATCTCCCGGATAGGAAATTCTACAAACTAATATAATCGAAGCTCATTCAAAGAGCATACTACAAAATAAGCATAGAACATACTACATCGATGACAAAGATGTTTGGCAATAATTATGTTTTTTTGAGACTGCGACTAAATCTACTTCAACTAAGGTAAATTTTGATGTTTTTTTTTTGACATATTTTTATTGTATAATTTTTGCTATTACTTTTGACATGTTATTTGAATTTACTATTAATTTATCTTTGAAATGTATATGACATTCAATAAGTGATACAAATGTATTCTATTTTAAATAAAAAATATTGATTGATTGATTGATTGAATTGAAAAGTAGTATTTTCACAAACCTACAATATTTCTTAAAAACTTATCCAACGATACCCCAAACTACAGGTTACACTAGAAAAAAATTAACATCCCCACTTTACATGTAAAAACATTTTTCAAGACGGGCAGACATAGCGAAACTATAGGGGTTTCTGATTCACTTCTAAAAAACGGCAACAAAACACGTTTGTTTTATGGCTATTCCGTTTTTAGTATTCGTTGTTACAGCGGTAACAGAAATATATCATCGGTAAAAATTTCAAATGTCACGGTTTATCACATACAGCCTGGTGACAGACGGACAGACAGACTGACGGACGGACATCGAATACGGAAAGCGTGTGTATGCGGCCAGCCAATAGGCTTCCGTTTTACCCGTTGGGTATGGAAACCTGAAAACAGAGTTCATTGGCATTTTGATTGTTTAGACTTATGGACAAACTAAACCTTGACCAAAACAATAAATCTTTTATACAAATACAAATAAATAAAATTGGAGTGTCTGTTTGTAATATTAAACAAACAAATATCAATCAAACCCCAAAAATCAGAACAAACGCATTGGTACATACTAAAACAAGATTTTGATGCTGACAACATTATCAAATTTAAGAGTTGTTTAAAAACCTTATCATGGTCAGATGTTTACAATGAGTCGGATTTTAATCGTTCTTTCGATTTATTTTATAATACTTTTATAATGTTTTACAAACTGTGTTTTCCACTTAAGAAGATCAAAATCATCATGCACTGAGATGGTTATCAAAAGGTATAAAGAAATCAGCCGTTGTGAAAAGAAAATTACAATATAATTATTATAAACGTAAAACTATTGATAATAAAACAAAATATTTAAATTATAATAAATTATTTAAGAAATGTATTCAATTAATTAAATATAAAATAAATAATAAATATATAATGACAGCAAAAAATAAGTGTAGAGCTACATGGAATATAATAGGTAATAAAAGAGATTCATCAAGAGACGCAAACGAGATAGAACAGATTGATCATAATGGGGAAACAATAAAAGATGCAATTCAAATAGCAAATTGTTTTAACAACGTGTTTACTTCTTCCTTTAACTCTAAAAGTGATATAAATCATTATAAAATGGATAACGGTATAAATGCTACCATTTTCTTAGGGCCAGCCTCTGAAGATGAAGTCTTAAGAACAATTAAATCATTAAAAAATACAAGTGCTGTAGGATTGGATTCTGTTTCTACACGTATTATAAGGATGTGTGATATTTTTTTAGCTCCAATTTTAACATATTTTATAAATCGATCGCTTAGTGAAGGTATATTTCCATGCGCATTAAAACATTCTGTTGTTAAACCTCTTTTTAAAAAGGGAGATAAGCATGACATAAACAACTATAGGCCCATAACACTGATTTCAGTATTTTCAAAAATCTTCGAGCGGATCATGTTTACTAGATTAAATGATTATTTAAATAAATTCAATATTATAGTAAAAGAACAAAATGGGTTCCAGAAGAACAAATCTACCATATTAGCAATATATAAATTAGTACACAGTATCGCGCGAGGTACGGATAAGCATAAACATGTAGCAGTTATATCATTTGACATGAGTAAGGCGTTTGATCATGTTTGTCATCACTTACTATTAAAGAAATGCGAAAACTATGGTATACGAGGCGTGGCATTTAAATGGATAGAAAGCTGTCTTAAGGATCGATCTCAAGTAGTAGAAATATCTCGTATAGACAAAAATAATATATTGAGATCCCGCCGATCGAACGCAAAGATAAAGGAAACAGGTGTCCCGCAGGGTAGTATTTTAGGCCCGCTTTTATTTCTAATTTATATAAATGATATACCTAATGCAACAGAACACCCAAGTGTCTTGTTTGCAGATGATATGGCTGTTACTATAACTAATAAATATAATAATATTAACCAGTATAGACAATCAATACTAAGGTCTATTGACTCTGTAACAGAATGGCTTAGTAAAAATAATTTAAATATTAATCTGTCGAAAACGAAGATAATTAAATTTGCAAATTATAAAAATAAAGTCCATGATTTACAAATTACTTATAAAAATAATAAGATAAGTGAAGTAGATGAAATGAAGTTTTTAGGTGTTGTATTCGACAAACACTTGAATTAGAAACCTCATGTAGACTATATTACAAAAAGAATAAATAAATTTGTATATGCACTTAAAAGAATTAGAAAAACGGTTGGTATTCAAGCAGCCATTACTGCATATTATGGATATATAGGGTCGCTTTTGAGATACGGGGTCGTTTCTTGGGGTAACTCCACTCACATAAATAAAGCATTTGTTGCGCAAAAACGATGTGTTAGAGCCATTTGCAGAGCTAACCCACTTGAATCCTGTAAGCCTCTTTTCATACAACACAAAATTCTTACGTTAGCGTCTTTATATATATTAGAATCATGTATGTTTGTCAGAAAACATCAAGAACTTTTCAGTAAACTCAATGACAACAAAAAGTTTTTATATAGAGACCCTACTAAACTCAAAGTACCATCTTGCTCTACAGCTTTTTACGGGAAAAATTGCCACGCTATGATCATCAAAATTTTTAATAAAGTTCCGAAAACTATACGTGAGTTACTGAAAAGAAAATTTAAAATTGAATTAAATAAACTTCTATTAAGAAAAGCTTATTATAATATTAACGATTTTTTTATTGACAAATTAGGGTCAGATGGTAAATTTTAGAAGTAGAATGGAGGGATATGGATTATAGATAATATATTGATAATCTATTAAATATAATTATGTTGTAAATACTGAATAATAATAATTTAATTTATATAAGTGTGTAATGTCAAAATTAGCAAATAATATATTAAATATAATTGAATGTTTTTTTACTAACAATAATATGATTGAAATAATTTTAAATTGATTTAAAAAATATGTGATTGTTTTAAAAAAAATATTATAATATAAATGTGACATTTTTTTACAGAATCCAAAAATGATAATATTGTGCAAAGAAAAATGAATATATAAAATATACTAATAATTTAATAAGATAATAATAATGTTATAAATTCAATAATATATAGTTTTTTTTTTATATATGTATATAAATTTTACTAATTTTTACAGCTATTGCATGCCATAAGGTGAAATATGTTGAACAAACTTAATTAAGAACAACTTTATGTATACCATATTTGTTGCAATCAATGATTATGATTATGATAAAAGAACCGCTTTTTACCAAATGAATATGAGTGTATACACGGTACATATACCAAAATAAAATTTTTACAATTGTTGTCTCTCTGTCGATCTGTCTGTATGTATATCTGTTTGTTCCGGCTAATCTCTGGAACGGCTGAACCGATTTTGATGGGACTTTCACTGGCAGATAGCTGATGTAATAAGGAGTAACCTAGGTCACTTTTAATTTCGAAATTTTCCACGCGGACGAAGTCGCGGGCTCAGCTAGTTAAAAATAAATTTAAAAAATGGCCGGTTATATACTTATTATGCAAAGAACACGGGCAAGACTTCATACATCGTTTTTTTTAGTTATTAGCTTAAGGTTTAATATATTCCTTAAGATTGTATATCAACTCCTTAACTTATCCGCATTTAATGAATATTTTTTAACTTGGGGAATAGTAGCTAAATAAGGTTAGATTTAGGTTAAAGGTTAACGTAAACAATCAGTTCCTTAGTAGTATGTTAGGTACTAGTATTTATCTTGTCATTGGGTGTCTTCAGTACAACAGCTGCTAATCTCAGAAATGTAAGTTAGATTGACAGAATTCTGAACTAAGATTTTGCGAAGACACTTTATAGGTACTTAAAAGAACATACAATAAATTAGCATTAACTATTCTTTAACACAAAAACAGGACGAATTTTTATTAGACACTTAGGATGAAAATTATGATATATAAACTAATTGCTGTATTAATGAAAATGTAATTAACGTTTTGTACAATGGTAACACTTAAATATGATGATAGATCATACAATTCAATCAAATTAAAGTCTCAATATTTTTATATGATTGTTCGTAGCGATACATTTTATTTAATTGATTTAAAAATCGTAGAAAATTATTCTAGTTTATCTAATATTTGTCACTCCGAAAGACACGCAAGGGATGTACAAAATCAAAATGGCCTGTGTTCTTTGAAATTTCATCAGCTCGTTTAATTACGCGAACTCTGTTCTTTAATAGTGAGTTTATGAGAAATCAGCCTACTTTCTGCGTTTTTTTCGTAAGCACTCTATGATTGGCCGTAAAATATTGAAGCCATTTTTCCTGTACCATCTGGATATCTCGACTCTGTGGTCTACTTGTCCGGTGTCGGTGTGGACCACATGAAGTCTCGGATTCGATTCGTGGCAATTCAAAAAAGGGTTTTTTTCCAAATAACAGAACTTATTTTACGATACTTAACGTTATTACTGAAATGATACCTCAGTAACAAAATAATTTTCAAACACTATATTATGTATTGCTACTCAAATAACAGAACGAAATTTTTAACTCTAAATTATGTTATAATATCGACATGTATGTGCGTTTCATGCTGTTTCATGATTGGTTCGACAACTAACGCTAGAAGACAACGTTATAATACCATATACCATAACGTTAATTCGTAGTGTATAACAACGTAATCAGTGGCGTAGCAAGGGGGAGGGGACGTACCGGGTGTCACCTTGTTTGGGTTGACACCCACCCAGTCTTGAGATCGTACAAACCATGGAACATAGAACAAGGGGAAGTGAAGAGTGGGCGTGCCGCGTGCGTCACTATTATGCGCTTTTACTCTAAATTGCCTTAGTGATACTTACCATATCATTAGGAGATAGTCGTCGTGCGAAAATCTATTATACACTGAATTATGCCGTATTGTGCCATCCTTGAATGCAGAAATGATAGTAGAATACAGATGATTAAAAATGGAGATATTTCATATCATTCGAAAGTACAATTTTCATTTTATTTTAATTAAATTCCTGATTTAATATAATCTCTAATAATATAATAGAAAGTCAAGCTAAAATCAGCTGTACACCTTACATATAAAGTTCATTTTAGGTTGACCTAATTTTTCTAGAAAGATATACGTAATGACAGTCATTACGTATATCGTTTTAGAAAGTTCTCTACTCAAATATGATCAACTGAAAACTACGGAAAAATCAATACTGCCATCTATTGTAGAATAGCGAAACTATTAAGATCTTAAGTTTCACTATTGTACAAATAGATGAGTCTATTTTGAATAGACTACAAAAGGACGTAAATACTCTTTTTTTTTGTAGCAAAATAAAATTTATTGTAACGCAGTTTGGTATATTTTTAAATGTTCTGTTTGTGTGTTTCGGATTATTGTTGTTTAAAATGAAAACGACCAATGAAACAATGTTTGCATTAGTAGTTTATATGCAATAATGCTTATTTTATGTGTGAGTATGGCGATCGCGGTCCTGATACAAATGTTTGTACTTGCCAATTCCGCTTGTTCTATGTTCCATGGTACAAACTAATGCTTCGTGCTTTTGGTGAATACTGAAGAACTGAAATTAGCTACATTCAAATTTAGGACTGATTTTTATGATAAGGTCTCAGAAACCGAATTACTTTTGGAGATAGCAAGACTGCAAAGACACTTAAAAGCCACTAATGTTACGGTTGCTGATTGGGTGTCTCTAGATTTTTTAAAGTTTATTGTAGAATGGGCTTTTATAGAATGTCTTCGAAATCTTATGATTGCACTGAAATTGTTCATGACGGTTTGCGTGTCCGTAGCTTCACGTGAGAGAAGATTCAGTAACTTAAAATTAATAAAAAAATATTTGCGGACAACAATGACCCCATCGCGGTTTAGCAATCTTGGTATATTAGCCATCGAACACGAGGTAATACAAAATATAAATTTCGATGAAGTTATGCTGAGTTTGCAGCTGTCAAAACTAGAAAGAAGAAATTTTATTTATATAACAATTATTTTTCTTAGTTATTATTGTGTTTTGTTATTTCTTCAATATTATAAATAATAAATGATCCATGAACTTTATCATATAAAATTTATTGCTTTTTCCTTTCGATGGGGTAACACCACCAACTTCCGCACCGGGTACCACCCAAGGTAGCTACGCCACTAAACGTAACGAATAACGTTATTAAAAAGCAAGAAATTTTGTATCATTTTGGATTAAGCTATGCTTGAAAATAACGTTATGTTATGCCGCGAGCAATAACGTTACCACAAAATACCGATATTTAAATCCTTGGTTTTTTCAGTTTTCTGGTAAAAATAACGTAGCTTAGGATTGGATGACTGCCCGGTTAGCGATAAGTTTGCCACTTATCACATTATCGAACTAAGTATTTTCGGCTTTTTATGGGTGCACTGATTGTACCTCTGCCTACTCTGCCTACTCTTAGGAATGTTAAGATATTTTTTTTTTATGTCATAAGATAGCAAACAAGCAGATGAGTCTCCTGATGGAAAGAGTCAATCATCGCCTATAGACACCAAAGATGTTAATGGTGCGTTGCTATCTTTTTATATTTTTTTAATCTAGATTATCTGTCATTTTGCCACGCAGTTCGGAAAGGCGAAAGATTGTCCATACGTATCACTATAGACCGTGGTCCCAGGAACCAACTGTTTTTTGAATAATAAGTTGTATTTTTGTGAACTGTTCCGTTTTGACGAGACACCCATCTCTTCTATCTTCGGAAAATCTCCAATGGGGTAACTAATAAATATAGATACTTAAAAAAGAAAACTTTAGTGTTGGACTAAGAAAAGTTTCCACTTTACGTGTAAGATAAAGTAACTTTTGTATAATAATAATAATTAACAAGCTATTGGGAGAAAATTAGGTTGTTTTTAAATTGATTAATATCAATTTAAAACTCTCATAATTCCGAATCTTTAGAGTGGAGGACTCGTCAGAAAAACCATCGAATGTGTAGGACAAAAGTTCTTTTCGTGTTTTCATAAAATAATCAAGCGATTAAAGTAAAAAAATAGTTATTGTTATTGATAAAATATTTTTCCTTCACCGAATTAAAATGTTTGAAGCCCCCTAACTTTATGTTACCCGATTCGAAATTTTTCGAAGAAAAGATTTGCGTCTCTCGTCAAAACAAAGCTGCTCACAAAAATTCAGATTGTTATTAATAAAAAAAGTCTGTTCCTGGGAGCACGGTCTATTACTACTGTGACTACTAATTGGTAGAATTCCGCACCATCTCGCCCAGGTATTTGGTACCATCGTCTTGCCTTTTCTTGCCGCAATAGCGTCAATGCTTGTCATTGTCATGTTCCGAATTGGACGGTAAGCGAGCTGGTAAACATATGAAAGTGGCATTTACATCTCGCCACACGGATAGCAACGTATCGTTGATATATTTAATGTCTATAGATGATGGCTATCTCTTACTATTAAGAGAGTCATCCGCTTGTTTGCTATCTTAAAAAAAAGTATCTTCACGTCCATATCCCCGAAGAGGTAGGCAGAGGTACAACAAGTACACCCACGATTAGCCGAAGATACTTAGTCCCACAAATGTGATAGGTGGCAAGCCTATCGCCAACCGGGCACTTTCCAATCCCGGGCAACTTTATGTTTCTCAGAAAACTGAAAAAACACTTTTTTTTTTAATGTGCCCGACCTGGGAATCGAACCCGGGACCTCATGTGGTCAACGCCATCTTGTGTGTGTGTGTTTGCTATCTTAACATTTAAAAAAAAAACTAATATTAATGTTACAATTATATTTTTTAGCAATCCTGTTAAGAATTTTTTTGCCACACAATATCTAGCTTCCAAAATATAAACCGAGTTAAAATATCTATATAATTAGCTTTTAGCCCCGTTGGTGGAGTGGTTAGCGACCTGACTACGCAATCGACGGGGCTCGAGTTCGATCCTCGACGGGGACAAGCATTTGTGTGATGAGCATAAATGTTTGTATTTCCGGGTTTGGGTGTTTATTAAATATATTCCAGTATTTATATATGTATTTCTATGTATTAGTATCGTTGACTAACACCCATAACACAAGCAAATAATTTGCTTACTTTGGGGTTAGATCAGTAAGTGTAATTTGTTCCGTGAATATTATTAAATAAGTATTTGTTTTAAATAGAAAGTATCCTGTTTTACTTCTAATACCTCCAAGAATATCTGTACAAAGTTATATGATGATTTTCTCGTGAATGCGTAACAAAGACATATCGAGCGACGTTCAGTTCCGCAGTCACTTGGAAGGCAAGGCTAAATTACCCTCTAAAAAGCTGGGTGTTCTCAGCAGGGCCAGGCAGTACTTCACAGCGGCCCATCGCTTATTACTTTATTAGGCGCAAATTCGGCCTCATATGGAGTACTGCTCTCATTTATGGGCGGGAGCTCCTCAGTACCAGCTCCTTCGTTTTGATCGAATTCAACGTAGGGCGGCTCGAATTGTCGAGGACGAGACTCTTTCAAATCGGCTTGATTCTTTGGCGTTACGTAGAGTTGTGGCATCACTCTACATCTTTTATTGGCTCTACCATGGGGAATTTCCGAGGAACTGTTTGGATTAATTCCTGCTGCCGAATTTCACCGTCGGACATCACGACAAAATTCAAAGTTCCATCCTTACCATCTCGATGTCTGGAAATCCACAACCGTGCGATTCTCGAAGCATTTTTTGCCCCACACCACTCCTTTGTGGAACCAGCTATCGTCAGATTTTTTCCAATTGGATACGACTTAGGGACCTTCAAGAAAAGAGCTTACTCATTCTTAAAAGGCCGGCAACGCAACTACAAGACCTCTGGTAGTGTAGTTGTCTATGGGCGGCGGTAATCACTTACCATCAGCTGAGCCTCCTGTCCGTTTGCCCCCTCCTCTATAAAAAAAAGAAACAAAAAAAAGTATGTTTTCCCCGTGTTGGATCCGGGCTCCTTTGAAGAATAGACCAACTGCCGTTCTGCTAAACATACCTTCTAGGCGACCGATTGGCTACGCGAGTCACTACCATCGTGGCTACTAGTTGGTAGAGTTCTGCTTTGTCTCGCCCGGGTCTGGTACCACCGCCTTGCCTATTCCTACGGCAATAGCGTCAGTGCTTGTCACTGTCGTGTTCCGGTTTGGAGGGTAAGGTAGCCGGTAAACTTATGCGTGTCGCAATAGACCTCGCCACAAGACATCAACGCACCGTTAACACCTTTGGTGTCTATAGGCGATGCTTGACTCTTTCCATCAGGAGACCCATCTGCGTGTTTGCTATCTTATGATATAAAAAAACTTACATTCGCATTTATAATATTAGTAGGGATGAAGTAATAAAGGGTAATATGGTATTTTAGTGGTTTATCACGTTCGTTTATCTAACTGCGGCGGATCTAGATCCCATATCTATTCCGCTCTCAAAGCCCTACGAAATGTTAGCCTCAGTATCAATATAAAACCACAAGGAAGTGTTGAATTACGATCTTATTATCAGCTTGAATATTTTCCCAAGTTCAAGTTATAAATAACTATCAGACCCGCGCAGATTCGCTCGTGGTAGATCAACATGTCGTCGATATAATAATAATATAATAAATATTACTGCAGAAATTACACGAATTGATCTAACCCCAAAGTAAGCAATTTATTAGCTGATATTATGGGAGGACGTCAACGATATTTATACATAGAGATTTTTTTATATCATAAGATAGCAAACAAGCAGAAGGGTCTCTTGATGGAAAGAGTCAACCATCGCCTATAGACACCAAAAGTGTTAATGGTGCGTTGCTATCTTGTGGCGAGGTCTAATGCCACATGCATAAGTTTACCGGCTACCTTAACCTACAAACCGGAACACGACAGTGACAAGCACTGACGCTATGGCGGCAGGAATAGGTAAGGCGATGGTACCAGACTCGGGCGAGACAATGCAGAACTTTACCACCTAGTAGCCTGATGGTAGTGACTTGTATAGCCAATCAGTGGCCTTTTACGACTTGCCTGGCAGAACGGCAGTTGGCTTATTCTTCAAAGGAGCCCGAGACCAACACGGGGAAAAGATACATATATAAATACTCAGTTATATTATTAAATATATTTTATTTGATTTAATAAACACCCAAACTAAGAAATAAAACGTCTATGCTAATCACATAAATGTTTTGTAAACCCGAGCTCCATTTATGCATAGTCAAGTTCATTATCCACTCGACCAACGGCGCGGTCAAAATGATCTTCCATAAAAACTTTCATCTCCTGTAATTCTAGCCCATATAGTACGAGAGCCCACAACACAAAACCTAGTCTCATAAGACTACCG